>PVJD01010354.1:0-54354 GCA_004026545.1 Mormoops blainvillei
AGAATATAAGTAAGCATAGGAAATGCTGCAATCCTAGGGAACTGTTAGAGGTCACTTAATCATCTTCTTTGCTTTCAATCTATATAAACTGGTATTGCACATTGTGAAATCTGGTTCAATTCTTTCCATCCATATGAGATTTGCCATCCATATTCTTAGAAGCAGATGCTAAATTTACTGCCATTCTAAAATTAACAGACTCTAAGCCATGTAGTTTTTGACCATTATGTTAACCTCTGAAGGAAGTTGTGAACTGAATTTTACAGATTGATAAAATTGCTAGTTTACCGATGAATCAATTTCATGCAGCATTATTTCACCCGTAAAAGTCTATCTTTAAACCCACAGATGATACAAAAAAGATGATAAAGGTGTGTTGAGTGCAGCCATATGGTCACTAGACGGGCAGCGTGAGATGGGGGAGCAGGGTGCCTGGGTGCCAAGCTTGACCCTGTGCAAATCTGATGTAATTTCCTAATCACAAAAATGAGGGCATAGGACAGGATGGCTTTGGGCCCTTCAACTTTAATATTTGATAAGTTATCTCGAGACTGAAACCATCAGTGGTGTCAATGAACCAAATAGGTTGAAAGAATGGGTTGTTTTCCCTAGATTTGCAGGCATTGACAAACTGAGAATGAGTGTCTATTTCTAAGTTACTTTTTCTGAGTTGATATTCCTTCCAAATCAGATGTTGTAAATACATTTCATCTTCAGGTCCAGTCTCCTTTGACTAGTAGTGGCCTTCCAAAGCACTATGTTGAGAAGGGTCCTGAAGACAGGCGTGAGCTTGGTCGGACTTAAGAGTGCTGTGATTGGTAAGTGGTGGTTGTCTTGAGTATAAAAGGGGTGAAATAGCAACATTGTACCCCATGTCCCATCAGTGGTCACAATCTTTTCATAAAGACCTATGTTTCCCTTATCCCCTATTAGAGGCTTCTGAAGTTAAATAAATTTGGGGGATCCATATCCTACCACTTTCTACCAGAAACATTCAGTCCATTGTCAAAGTGGTAACGGCTCTGAAGTTCATTCAATGAAAACATTTAGCTATTGAGTCTTTGACAAGCAGCTTCAATATAGGTTAAGTCTTTATAATGATGAAACAACCATCGTTTATTCACTTAAACAACTAAACTTTTTAAGGGGTGGGGGAACCTCATTATTTAATGTTGTTTTGGCTAAAACAGAAAATACTTTTTGATTCTTTTGCTTTTAAGCCAGTCCCATTAGACACAGTGTGAAAGATGACAGAAATCGTGGCCTTCCTTTTCTTCCACAAACTTAGGTCCGGAGGGCCGCGCTTTTCCCTTTCGGCTGTGTAACACCCCAGCACGACCTGAGAAGTAATTAACTACTTTAGCAGTTAATCCAGCATATACTTGGAAGCAGGAATAATTCCATGCCTAATGGTTGCTCGGCAGATTGATTCCTGCTTCTGGCTCTTGAAACCATATGTAGTAATTGCCCCAGAATTGAAAAATCCCTGGGGACATTTAAGGTACAAAGAGCTCATGACTTTGACACTTTGCTCTGTGTGTGTGTGCATGTGTGCGCGCGTGTGTGTGTGTTGGTGGAGGACAGGGAGAGCAGTGGCTTGAGAATACTGTATGGAAAAGAAAGATGTCTTCTCACTATAAAGTCCTGAAAAATAATCTTTATTTGGCCAGATTGCAAAACTGAGTTTGAAATCTCATAAATTGGTAATTGTTTGAATGTGTGTTTGTAGAGAGGAATCTCTACGAGGAAAGGCTTCTCAGATGGGTGCTCTTGCACTTAGGAGCTCTGGATATAGGTTTGCCCACTTTCAGGTTGGTTTTGGTGCTGCTGAACTGTATAAAAAGGTGTCGTGACAACCCTCTTCTGAACAACCTAGCTTGATCAAAAGATTTCATGATCAAAAGATTTTACTTTCACACTGTTCTCACATTCCTTCATTTTACACCTATTACTTTGATTTCATCATTAGACTATGTTCTGTGCACCACCCTTCCTACACTTGCTAAAGTCCCTGAGGGTGGGTCAGGCTCTCTTCCAATTTCTTTCTCCTTGTCCAACTTTATGGTCTCACGCAGCACTTGACACACAAAGAAGCCCTCACTAAATCGCCTGGGAATTGACCATCATGATGGTTGTGTTTGGTTTATATTTGTTATTTATATTCTGTCTCTTTCAAAACTGGGGATGGCTCACCTGGGGTTTTCAGCTACTATCAGTTATCCATCAAGCTCTACAAATCCTTGAACTGACAAGGAGCTTTCAGTATCTTAATAGTTTGAAATAACTAAAAGTAACTGAAGTAATAAATGATTCCCAAACCAGAGATGAGTCTCCAGTTTGGGGATAAATAAAGAAACCATTTAAAAAGAATTATTATTAACTTGTGGCAAGAAGAAAACAAAAAACTTAGGTTTTTCTCTCAAGTGGGCTGCAATTTGATGGGAGGAAATGACTAACACTCATGAACATGCACAGCTTAAGGCGTTTGGTTATTAAGTCCTAACTTTGCCCTATAACTTCGGAGAGAGACATGATCCCTGGGACTGGTCAATAATTGAAGTCTTCGCACACAAGGTGAATTGAGCCTGGTGTTAAAAGAGAACAGGTTTGGGAAGGCAGAGGAAGGAGGGGAGCTTTCACAGTGAGGTGTCAACAGGACCAAATGCACAGAGAGAATAACCAGTGTGGTCAATGAGGTGGCCAGCCTGCCTACAACAGGGGGTTGAAAAACCAAGGGAACTATGTAAACTTGATAGGAAGGGGTCCAATTACAGTGGGATTTTAAAGCTACATTGAAAGGCTTATAGTTAATATACTAGAAAACTCAGCCCTGGTTGGGTGGTTCAGTTAGTTGTAGTGTCATCCTATACACCAAAAAGTTATAGGTCAGACCCTTGGTCAGGGCACATACCTAGATTGAGAATTCAATCTCCAGGCAGAGTGCATACAGGAGGCAACCAATTGATGTTTCTCTCTCACGTCAGTGTTTCTCTCTCTCGCTCTCCTTCTCTTCCTCCCTTCCTCTGCTCCCCCCCAACCCTTTCCTCTCTCTCTAAAATCAATAAACATATCCTTGGGTAAGGATAAGGAAGAAAGAAAAAAAGAGGAAAGAAAAAGAGAAAGAAAGAAAGAAAGAAAGAAAGACAGAAAGAAAGAAAGAAAGAAAGAAAGAAAGAAAGAAAGAAAGAAAGAAAGAAAGAAAGAAAGAAAAGAAGTGAAAAGAAAAGAGAAAAGAAAAGAAAAGAAAAAGAAAAAAGAAAGAGAATTCAACCATTTCTGGTGTTTGGCTAGTTGGGGGACAAGTACATGTAAATTTGAAGGTGAATGGTGGGGGTGGCATCAATGACAGAACTAGGGAAGTTGGAAGAGGAATTGTCTCTGAACATGTGGATTTGAAATGACAGTGAGCCGTGTAACAAGGTAACACTGTAGGAGGCTGATTTGAGAATGTAATGAAACCTTATTTCAAAACCTGAGTCTAAGTCATTTAACTTCACTAACAAGCAGAATAGTACCTGACTCACATGGCTATGGAGCTGATTAACTAGAGTAAGAATGTGAAAGTGTTTCATAAAGTGCCATCCAAATGTATGCCTTTGGCATTTTACTACATGTGCATCTCCTTCCAGCTGCATATGCTGAAGAGGATGTAAAACTTCTCATAAATTTCCTTCTGGTATGTATTGAGATATATCACTTCTGATGGCAGGAGATGGGTTGGGAGGTCTCAGCAGTGAAACAGATAATACACGATGATGAGGATCTGGCCCAGGGTAGTGACAGCACAAGTAGAACTAAGTAGACTTACATGCTCTTTTGGATAAAGATATGACAGAGCTTATTGATGGCTTGGATGTAGAAAATGAGTAAAAGGGAGGATTCTAGGATGACGTCCAGGTTTCTGGTATGGGAAACTGGTAGATTATGGTTTAAATCATTGATATAGAAAGGATGGGAAGAGGAGCAAATTTGATCAGGGAGGAATATCATGAATTTTGTGTGGCCATTCTAGTAGGCAGAACAATGACCCACCCCACAAAGATGTTCACATCCTAATTCCCAGAACCTGTGAATATGTTATCTTCCCTGACATGGGGAGCTTTGCAGAGGTGACTAAATTAAGGATGTGAGATGAGATTATCCTGGACTGTCTGGGTGAGCCAATATAATTACAAATGTCCTGATAAGTGATAGATGGAGACAGGAGACTGAGAGTCAGAGTGATATGATTTGAGAAAAATGGGCCATTGCTGGCTTTAAAGATGGAAGGGGCTACAAGCCAAGGACTGTGGAGACCTCTACAAACTGGAAAAGGCAAGAAATGGATTCTTCCCTAGAGTATCTACAAGGAACACAGACCTGCTGACACCTTGACTTTAGCCCAGTGAAAACCTGTGTTGGACTCCTGACCTCCAGAAATGCAAAATAATACATTTCTATTGTTTTAAGCCACTGAGTGTGTGGACATTTTTTATTGCAGCAATGGAAAGCTAATATGAACACATTTGACTTTGAGGTAAATAGGAGTTGTAAGTAGAGATCTAGGATAGATCTATTTAGAGGTCTGGGATGAAATTATAGATTTGGGAGTCATTAGCACATGCTAGTACATATTGTATGTTAACATCTCTAAAATCAGGATGTATGTTACAGTCAATAATATCTTACAATTGTTATTGTCAGGCAACAGACATATTGCCTGTGCATGTCCAAGTCAGGTCACCTCAGTGGACAATCATGATCCACAGACATTTCAGTCAACAAAACACAAGGACTATTTGAGAAAGGCATATGAGTCCTGGGTGTTGTCTGAAGATCTCCTGTTAACGCATTTTGTAAGATCAAGAAGGGGCCAAAAGAAGAACTTTCAGAATGGATGTCCGTCACTTCAAAGAAACCATTAGAGAAGTTAATAAAGAATTCTTGTGAGTAATGCTAATTTGTCCATACTCTTGAAGGAACAAGAGATAGCACAGTGATGCAAAAACAAAGATGTAGATGAATTTGAGTTAAAAAATAGCTCTGAAGAGCTGTTTCTGAAAAGTCTTAAGTAATAAATTAGTCAATATATTGTGCTTCCATTTCCTCTTCATGCGGACACAAACATTTAAAAGGGCTTTTTCAAAAATTATGAAATAAAAATTGTAAGTGATAATAAAGCATTGCAAGAGCCTATTAACACCATGTTTTACTTCTGTTATTCATAGAATAATGGTGAATCTTACAATTGAATGGTGTCTTGAACTTGATGGTCTTCATAGTCATGTAAATAGGTAAGATGACTCAGAGGGAGAATATAGAATAAGAAGAACAAAAGATCTGGGGGAAATTCTCAGAAATAATAATACTGAGTATTTTAACAATATATATCTAGAGCCATAAAAATATTTATAGTCCTTAATCCCATTCTGGGTAATTCCCCCAAGAAAGTTATCCAAAAGGAAAAAAAAATAATTATATTAGATAATGGTGGTTTATTTCCATGAGAAAGTGAGATGGGCATGGACGGCAGTCTCAGAAGCTGGGCTGTGACTCTGAGTCCAGGCCCCTGACCCTGGTAAGTACACCAAGACCCATGCCAAATGAGAAACACGGTTGGTCATCATTAAGAATATACTAGTAGCTTTGTTGTCAATGATTTTTATGTCCTGATAACTTTTTTCCGTCTCCAGAAGAGTACACAGAGCATCCTGACCTCTCTGTGTAATTTCACATTTATATTTCCAGAGAGAGGAGATAATTAGATTAGTTTGATTCTGTCCAATATTGTGCCCTGCTATTGAGCAGGGTCTCTTACTGGGCCACTCCATGGCCTTTCCGATATCTAGCTTACATATGTCTGCCTTTTGGCCCGGGCACAGATCCTCTGGACCATTAGTATCTATCTACAGGGAGTGCAAAGGCACATGGGATAGAGTGTGACAATTTTATGAAGAAAGGATTGCCTGTGACTACTTTCCTCAGAGGCAGACTATAGCCGTGGCACTTAGAATTTCATGCACTATCCAGAACTACACAATTTGGGAAGGGGGAAGAGGTACACTTTTAATTACAGAAAAAAAAGAGAGAGAGAGAGAGAACAATTTAAATTATCTAAAAATAGCGAAATGGTTATTTCATTATCTTAGTACATTCACTCAATATAAGTTTATTCACATTTTAGAGATGACAGTTATTAACAAGAAAAACAAGTAGCAACGTGGAAAAAGGGGACTATAATATAGAACATAACTACAGTGAAACTTCACAAAAATATATATTTATATAGAAATGGCCATAGTTATTAGGAAATGAGATTATGAGTGATCATTTTTTCTATAATTTGAAATTTGTGAGGCATTATTTTATTATCATAATAGAAGTAAGAGAAAACATAATTTGAACAACTGGGGTTTATGAAATAAAGCCATTGATCCAACTTTATAAAAGATGCACAATTTAGAGTTGCAAACTACTAAACTTTGAAATAATTAATAGGAACTATATGACAAATGACTAATAAAGGTCTGATCTAAGTCAATGATGCCTTAAAATGAACTCATAAAGACCCAAAGCAGAACCCATTTACCTTCATCTTTCTTTCATTAGAAGCAAATTTGTTACCAATACTGTGGTTCTTGCAAAAATCAAAATAGATTTTTATGTACCTTCAACTTAATAACATCTTGACTTCTTCAAAAATCTCAAAGAATTTTCACATATAGTAAGCTTCTCTATCCTGAAAATTGGATAGTAATTATTGGTCCCATTTTATGAAGGAGGAGTTGGTAAAGACCTGTCCAAAACAACCCACTCCCAAAACTTCAAGTGAAAAATGTAGTTAGACTTTTGGATATTTAACTAATAATATCAAATGCCTCGTATCCTGTACTCATCTAGTATTGCTGAATTAACAGTTTTCTAGGTAACTGAAACCCATGTCTTTTGATATCAAGGACCATCATTCCTACATTTGGGATTATTCTCTTTCATTGATGCATTAAAATTTTCTCTGCCTTTTTAAACAGAGTATATTGAACACATTAGCCATTTTAAAGTTGAGGGTTTTAGTAATTAAAATGAATATCAATAATTATATATTAAATTTCTTGCAGTAAGAGCTTCTTAGAATATTTAAATTTATAATGATTTCAAAGGAAAAATATCTCCAGATCTGAATATATGTTTATACACCCATATGCACGTGCACACACGCACGCACACACACACACTCATTCATATTTCACACTGGCAAGCCCTCCTACTCTATTACTGCCATTTCTTAATTTCTACTTCTAATTTGCCTTGGACATAGAAACTAGTAAGCAAGTTTATTAGAAATGTACAAAAATTAAGTGTTAAAAACTTTTGAGTTAGAGACTCTTTTATGGAGACATAAGATTGTTTAAAGAATCCCCAATAAGGGAAGGTTGAGAAATAGTTATGTACCAGGAACCTTGTGTTTTATGCCCTCCTCCTTGATTTCTGGAAAATTCTCCCATTTTACCTCCCAAATGATGATGGGAAGTACCCATCATCTATGTAGTTATAATTGGAAAGGCCATGGATGTACAATATGAGCCCCTCCCCGCCTGGGGCCATAAAGTTTAGCATGGAGGGGCATGTAATTGAAGACTGGCCATTCAGTTCCTTCCCTGGACATTTGAAATTTGAAGGAAAGGAAGCAATAAGGAAGAAAGATCAGTCTCTCTCCAAGTGACCAGACTCTTCAAATGAAAACTGTGAGAGCTATTGAAGCTCATATTTCCATCACATGAACTTGAAGGCAAGACGGTAGGAAGAGAGGGCAGAGCAGATGCACAGAGATAAGAAATGGTAAGAGAGGCCTGACAGTTGCCAAGGGCCTGGTTCTAGTGCCTTCCTGAGGCCCAGCTGAATCTTTGTCCTTGGGCTCCACGAGACACCCATGTATCCTAGGTAGTGGTGACTTTCAAAATGTTTAGCAATAGCACAGGTAAAAAAATCAGGACAGGGCCAGACAGCTGGTACACAGTCCTGGACATCTGCTGCCATTCCAGGCATCACCCCTTTTTTATGAAGCACAGGGTCCGGAGAACCCCCCAGGGGACAGGCTGGGATGGGTGAGGCAACGAGGAGGCATTTGGGGTCTTGGATCAACAGGAACAGAAGTATTTTTAAATGTAAATAGCCAGCATCACACTTTTGTGAATGACACTGCAATGAACATATGGATGTCTTTTTGAAAAAGAAAATAACCAGCATCACTATATGAGTGCAACCAACCGATCACCAGCCCTCGCTGTATCCTTATAAGAAATGCCACTTTTTCACTTCAGCGAGTTTCAGTGGTTTCTGTTACAATGGTAAGTCCTCAAAATATATGATTTATACTGTATCATTATTAGTCATCTACTTTGTTGACTGAATTTGATGGTAACTTCATAAAGCCTGAGGGCTGAAACAAACTCTGAAGTGTGAATGAAAGGGGGGCCATGTAGTAAACCAGACAAGCTCAGTGATGGAAATTAACCTCACAGGGTGATCTGATTATAAATTCCTAACTGGGTAGATCATAGTTGGTAGTCACATCCCAGGCCTACAACTCTCTTAGTAAAAAGTTTATCTGCCTTAAGCGAGCCCTGTCCATTGTTTTTGTGCATCTGGGCTAACAACACAGCTTTGAAATGCCAGACCCCTTGGTGGTGTAACCACACTCAAGGGAGCACATACATGATCTTGTTGCCCATACATCATCGCTATTTATTGCAAATGTTACATGTTAGGTATCCTGTATCTATCAAAGTAAAAAATGCATGTATCTCCCCATTTTTGCTTTCTCTCACCTCCTTGATCTACCACCAATTAATTTCATGTAATCTTCTTGATGTTCCCTCCTCTGATTACAAATGTATAAAAAGAACAGTAAAACTGCCATTCTCTAGTGCACTTTAGAGATCTTGCTTCCAGGCATGTCTTCGGTTTGGCTCAAATAAACTCATAAAATTACCTATAGGTTTGGATATTCTTATGTCAACAGAAGTAATTTTGTCCAGTTTACCACCCAAATTTACTTTTCATCCAAATAATTTATCACAAGGTAGGAAAAATCTGTGACTTTCAGTCAATAAAAGTATAAAAATATTTTGTATTTCAAATATATGTTCATTGTAAAAAAATTATTTAATCTAGATGAAAAAGCAAAAAAACAAAACAAAACAACAACAAAAAACACTTATCCAATCATTAGTAAAAAAATCACTGTAGCCCTAGCTGGTGTGGCTCAGTGGACTGAGCACTGGCCTGTAGACCGAAAGGCACAGTGACTGAAGACTGGCCATTCAGTTCCTTCCCTGGACATTTGAAATTTGAAGGAAAGGAAGCAGTAAGGAAGAAAGAGCAGTCTCTCTCCAACTGACCTGTCAGGGCACATGCCTGGGTTTCAGACCTGGTCCCTAGTTGGGAGCGTGCGAGAGGCAACAGATCTATGTATCTCTTGCGCATCAATGTTTCTATCTCTTACTCCCTCTCTAAAAATAAATAAATAAATTTTTTTAAAAATAACATTTTTTGTGTGTATATGTTCTGATTTTATGCATATATATAATTCCTAGTTATTGCAATAATAATTTTACATGGAAACCATCTCTGACTTTTTAACTCCTTCTTTCCACAAAACAGATTTTCAAAAAAATCTCTAGTCCTGTATATCATCCCTTGGGTGTTTTCATTTCTTAGGTGTTAGGAAGGGAGGAGGACAGTTCTCCTGAGTTCTTCAGGGAACAAGTTTTATGTGGCTCTTGGCTCTTGGCTCACAGTGCAGATCTCAGGAGAGCAAGGTTGACCTTATTGCCAGGCAGAATTATTCATGTCACCATTTTTACTCTGGAAGTTACTTAGGGAGTCATGTCTGACTGTATGAGAAAGGATGAGTTTACACATTCAGCAGCAGGTGCACTAAAGTCAACAAAGTCCATTATTTAATCTCCAATATTAGCTCCAAAGTTGCAAAATGGGAGGAAGACAAATGAGTTATGGAAACACATATATAACTTAGCTTACTTACTTTTATCCATTGGGAAGTACAGCCTTTTCAAGAAAGAAAAGCTGTTTGCTTTAATCATGTTGACTTATACCGAGAGTATTTTTTAAATAATATTTTATTGATTATGCTATTACAGTTGTCCCTTTTTTTCCCCCTTTGCTCCCTCTACCCAGCATTCCTTACTCCCTCAGGCAATCCCCACACCATTGTTTCTGTCTATGGGTCATTCATTTAAGTTCCTCGGCTATTCCATTTCCTATACTGTGCCTTACATCTCCCTGGCTATTTTTTAACTTCCTATTTGTACTTTTTTTTTAAAGATTATATTTATTATTTTTAGAGAGGAGAAGGGGGGGAAAAAGAAGGGAGAGGAATGTCGATGTGGTTGCCTCCAACTGGGGATTTGGCCCGCAACACAGGCATGTGCCCTGACTGGGAATCTAACCAGAGACCCTTTGGTTCACAAAAGCCAGTACTCAAGCCACTGAGCCACACCAGCTAGGGCCCTATTTGTACTTATAAAGCCCCTCATCTCTTCATACTTTTCTCCACACACCCCTCCCATCTGGCAACCATCAACACCCTCTTCATATTCATTATTCTATCTTGGTTCTTCTTGTTTGCTTTGTTTGTTTTTTAGATTCAACTGTTGATATATATTTTTTGCCATTTTATTGGGCATGGTTGGAATCTTCTTTCTCTTAAAAAAGTCTCTTTAACATTTCCTATAAAAATAGTATGGTGATGATGAACTCCTTTAATTTTTTCTTGCCTGGGAAGATCTTTATATGCCTTCTGATTCTAAATGATAGCTTTGATGGGTAAACCAGCCTTGGCTGTAGGTCCCTGCTTTCATGACTTTGAATATTTCTTGCCAATCCCTTCCAGCCTGCAAAGTTTCTTTTGAGAAATCAGCTGAGAGTCTTATGGGAACTCCCCTGTAGGTAACTAACTGTTTTTCTCTTGTTGCTTTTAAGATCCTCTCATCTTTAAATTTTGACATTTTAATTATGATGTGCCTTGGAGTAGACCTTTTTGAATCCCTCTTGTTTGGAACTCTGTGCTTCCTGGACTTGCATGTCTATTTCCTTCACCAAATTAGGGAGTTTTCTTTTCATTATTTTTTCAAATAGAGTTCCAGTTTCTTGCTTTTTCTCTTCTCCTTCTGGTACCTCTATGATGCGAATGTTGGACCTCCTGAAGTCGTCCCAGAGGCTACTTATACTATCCTCATTATTATGGATTCTTTTATCTTCTTGTTGTTCTAATTCATGGTTTTTTGCTTCCTTATATTCAGAATCATTGATTTGATTCTAGACTTCATCCACTCTACTGTTGTTTCCCTGTAAATTGTTCTTTATTCCAATTAGAGTATCCTTCATTGCTGACCGGATCTTTTTTATGCTGTTGAGGTCCTCACTAAGTTCCTCAAGCATCCTTATAACCAGTGTTTTGAACTCTGCATCTGATAGATTGCTTATCACCATTTCATTTAGTCTTTTTCATTTGTGCCATGTTTGTTTGTCTCCTTATTTTGGCAGCCTCTCTGTGTATGCCTCTATGTATTAGGCACAGATACTTTGGTCCTGTGTCTTGGTAGTGTGGCCGAGTGTAGTAGGCGTCCTGTAGGGTCCAGTGGCACAGCCTCCCCTATCAACCAAGCAGGGTATTCGACGTGCACCCTTCGTGTGGGCTGAGTACACCCTCCACTTACACTTGAGCTCTGATTGCTGTTGGTAGATGAATGGGAGGGATTTACGCAGGCCAGTCAACTGCAAGGATGGGCTATGACCACTGACTTCCACCCTCTGTGGAGGATCAGTTGTGCAAGGGCAGGGTGGCAGTGCTCTGATGTGGTCTGTAGCTGTCTACTAGGTGTGCTGGCCCTGAGGTTTCCTGCATGGTGCAGGCCAAGGTCAGCCCTCACCTGTGTTTTGTCCGGGGCCACCCTGCTTGAGCTATAAATCAATCTAAGATGGCTGCTACTTGTGTTGGGCTTGGAGATTCCCACACAAAGCCAAGCTGTGAATTTAGTCTAGTTGCTGCTAGTGCTGGGCCCAGGGCCACTTACCATTATTTGCCATGCATAATACACACTCATGTTTTCGGCCCAGACTTTCAGGAAAGAAATCTTTTGTTTTGATTTCTAATTTAATTTTTTATTTATTTAAATTTATATACTTGTTTTTGTCTTATAAAGGAATTTTAGCATTTATTTTTAAATATACTATGTTACAAGACATTTTATGTAGCAAATAATTATAAAACACAAGAACAGATACAATGTATTTCAGGTACTACCCTGTATAAGGCACATCCTTATTTTTCTCTCAAAAATTTGGGCAACACAGTGTGCATTATACACTGCAAAATATGGTAGCAAGTGGTATGGGGGCTGGCAGCTCACTGAGGCTGACTGCTGCTTGTTTGAGAGGATTTAGGAAGTTGTGAAGCATGACCAAGACCAGCCATTCATATGGAAAAGTCTCTGTTAACAGCTCAGGTGGGCCTGTAAGTTGAGTGGGACAGAGTCTCAGGGGATCTCTAGGGCAGGGCAAACAGTGTTAGCCAGAATGATGGAGCCTCAGATATGGCACCTGCCTGCCAGCCCAGTGGCACCATTGGGAGAGGGTTTAGAAAAAGGACAATGATCTTTCTGCCTGGGAGAAATCTGCCCCACAATTCTTGCCTTGTTACCAGGCCCTTCACTTCCTCCCTGTATGCCATTAGTATATTTCATTTTGCAACCCTGGTGTTGGGACTCAGAGGCAGTGAGTCTGAGTAGGTGAGTTCATGTGTGGAGTCTTTAGGAGGAACTGCTTGGGACTCCAGAAGTTTCGTCCACCAACTGAGTCCCCACTGGTTTTAGTAACCAGAAGTTATGGGGACTTCTCTTACTGGCACTGGAACCCTGGGCTGGGGCGGGGGGGCCTGGTGTGGGACTGGGACTCCTCACTTATGAGATATCCCTCCTGAATATTTAACCCACCATTTGCGAGTATGGGACCAGCCAGTTCTACATCTCTGCCCCTCCTGCCAGTCTGCATGGATGTGGTTTCTTTAATTCCACAGTTGCCAGGCTTCCATTCAACTTGATTTCTGACTGTTCTGAATGATGGTTGTTCTATAATTTAGTTGTAATTTCGATGTGGTCGTGCAAGGATGCAAGCCATGTTTACCTAAGCCACCATCGTGCCTGGAACAGTTCTACAGTATTTTTATGGTGATATAAATTGTTGTTGTTGAAGAAACTCTGCCAGGTCAAGTGAAATGGCTGGCCACTGCACGGGGACAAGTCATCCACAATGGAGTAGAAAAGGAGCTACCTGAGAATTCAAGTGGAGACGCCACTAAAAAATAGCCAGAAACATTGGAAATAAAGAGCAAAAGCTAAACTGCATGAGGTCTCACAGACCTGTACGCCTAGAAGTACAATGAAAGAGAAGAAAACTATTGCCATCTAAGTCTGCAGGGATAAAAGTGCAATGTTCAAAAAAATGTAACTGTTCACCTGAGCTCCACATTGGCCTCTGCCTGGACCAAGTGCTCGGTTTTGAGAAACCCATTTGAAGATGGAGATTGGCAAATTAGGATATATCCAAGAGTAAACAAGCCAGAGGCAAAAGGGCACCTGAGGAGGTTTTAAGGTAACAGGTATGGATCATTTGGAGAAAATAAGACTGAAAGAGAGGTTGTTACTCTGTTTATAAATTTGAAAGCACCTAAATGTCTATCAAAGGGGAAATATTTATTATAATAAAGTGTGTTGTATTACAGAATATAGCTATCAAAACCTCACATTAAGGAGCAAATTAAGTGACAGAGTAAGAGTATGAAACAAATTTGCTTTTCTTCTGGCCAAGATGGTGGCTTAGGTAAACATGGCTTGCATCCTTACACAACCACATCAAAAATATGATTAAATTATATAAAAATCATCACTCAGAACCATTAGAAATCAAGTTGAATAGAAGTCTGACAACGGAATTAAAGAAACCACATCCATCCAGAGTGGTAGGAGGGGCCGAAGAGTGTAATGGCTGGTCCCACATCCATGTGTGGTAGATAAAAGCCGGGGAGGGCTATCTCAGGAGCAAGGAGTCCCGGCCACACACCAGGCCCAGATGTAAATAAATGTGAGCTATACATACATTTTTAAAGGATGAATGAAAATGAGTAAGATTATTTTCAAACCAATTATTGCAGTTCAGGATCATGAGTGGCCAGAACCCATCCTGGAAGCTCAGGACACAAGGTAGGACCCACTTTGGACAGGATGCCCTTTTGTCACAGGGCCATTCACACACACACCCACTCACATACACTGGGACAGCTTAGACACACCAATTCACCTCACACGCACTACTTTGGGACACGGGAGGAAACCAGAGTCCCTTGAGAAAACCCACACAGACTTGGAGAGAACGTACCAACTCCACATGCACTGTGACCCCTGCCAGGAATCAATTCCTTTTCCTCATCAACTTTATCATGAAATGATGTTACATGAAACTACATTAGAGGATCTGCTTATACATGAACACTTATGGTAAATAATTCAGATAATAATTTCAATTATTTAATACATACTTATTGGGTGCCTATTATGTACTTTTATTCTTCATGGACAGAACATGTAGCAGTGGGTAAAAGGAATATGGAGGCAGAAAGTTCCTCAGTATAAAAAAAATGCCAGAACTTCAACAACATTTTCATGTCAATGGAAATATTCGATCTCGTACATTAATGTGGGAATTCATATAATGAATGATAGATACCTGACTTCCGAGGTCCTTACTGATTCTGAGAATCTACTATTTTTTAAATTAACATTAAGCATCACTCATCCACCACATGATATTTATTGGGCATCTCAATTCCCCTCTGATAGTCCTTTATAAGAGAGGAGACATAACATTGACTTAGACCAACATAAAATTGACAGATAAGATTTATGGAATGTTCCTGAAGTATTCAGATCATATTTAGTAGATAAATGAAGCCTTTTATTGTGAATTATCAAATGCAATAGTCAGTGCTGCAGCATCATCTGTAATATTAGAATCCTAATGAATGTCTTAAACTCAAACCACGATTACAAATACTTTAAAAACTGGTCCTACATGGGGCTCATTACTCATCTATTATTTCCAAACTTTCACAAAACTATTATGTCACAATACTAGGTCCTTCACACTGACACTGTTCATACCACAATGGTTCAGAAAACATAATTTTAAAAGTTCGGGCATTTTTTAAAGTAAAAGGAAAGGGAGAATTATAAAAGCAAATTAACACCACAATGAGATACCACTTCATACCCTCTAAGATGACTAATCAAAGACACAATAAGAAGTGTTGGTGAAGATACAGAGAAACTGGAACCCTCATACACACTTGCGAGAATGTAAAATGATGCAGTCACTCTGAAGAATAGCTTAGCGCTCCTCAAATGTGAAGCCTGGAGTTATCATATGACCCAATGATTTCACTCCTCAGTAAATACACAAGAGAAACGAAAACTGGTGACCACACAAAAACCTGCACACGAACATTTGCAGCAGCATTATTCATATAGGCAGAAAGTGGAAACGCCTCAAATATCCATCAACTGATAAACAAAAATTCACTGTTCATACAATGGAATATTGTTCATGAACAAACAGAATGAAATATTGAGATGTGTTATAATGTAGGTAAACCTTGAAAAACATGCTAAGTAAAATGTCCATCCCAAAGATCACATATTACATGATCTATTTACATGACATGTTCAGAATACGCAAGTCTGTGGAAGTAGAAAGTACATTAATGGTGGCCTAGGGCTGGGAGGCTGTTGGAGGGGACATGAGAGTGACTGGTAGTGGGCACAGGGGTTCTTTTGGGGGATTATGAAATGTACTAAAATTAATTGTAGTGATGCTTAGACAACTCTGAATATATTAAAACCCATTGTATTGTATACTTTAAACAGATGTAAATTATAGTTCCATAATGCTGTTTTTTAAAAAGGAAGATTACATTTTAACAAGTCCATTTCAGCTTCCTAAATTTCTCTGGCTAATGTCATGCCTGTTGTAATATTTCCTAAATATAGCTTCATAAGACTGCTACAGAAATAGTATGTGGCCTTCCAGTACAATGTTCAGCTGTGAGTCAGAGCTTTAAAACAAAGGCCAGAGGTAGAACAAACTAGTAAACCAAATTTAGACCTTGCAGAAAATACTGCAAACATGAAATATTAGCTTTAGGGCCTCACGAGCTGTTAGGACCCAATTAAAATTATTGTAGATCAGAGTTTTGTTGCATGGATCAGAATCTAACCAGATAACAAAGCAGATGTTCCAATGTTTTACCAAGTGCACAATGAAAAGCCAGTCTCTGATTTGAGTCGAAGTTTTCTAAAAATCAGAAAAGGATGCAAGAGTAGTTTTTTAAGTCACCAAAAAGCAGAGAAAAAAACAAGCAAACACACACACACACACACACACACACACACACACACACACAAATAAAGATGTTCATGAACAAATAATGTGTAGTGACTGAAATACATTTTTCCCTTTTTCTTTTTGTTTTTTGGTTTGGTTTGGTTTGGCTTGGTTTGGTTTTTGTTTTTCCTGCTTGCCTTGTCTTCCCAACAGGACTGAGAACTCCCGTGGGCAAGCCCAGGTGCCCTCCTTTTCAACCCCTCCATGGCACTTACACATTACCCTTCCAGGGGAGAATTCTAAGGCCCTACATTACCCACCTTCTGCCCACCTAGCCTCATCTCATTCCACAGCCACCTGTGCACACCTGCTTTCCACACCTGGCTCCTTCCATTTTTCACATCTATCAGGTTCTCTCCCACCTGGAGCCTCTCACCTTGCTGGTCCTTCCTCCTGAATACTCTTCCATGCTCTTTGCATGATTACCTTTTTTTTTTTCATCCTTCAGGTCTCAGCTTAAATTCTACCTCCTCAGAAAGTACCTACCTCACTACCCCATTAATTAAGTTCCCATGAGAGTCTGACTTCTCACCCAATTTGTTTACTCCATAGTAATAATCACAAAGTCTTTCAATAACATTCCATAAATATTTACTCAGTCCCTAATTATGTACCAGACACTGTTTTAGTGCTGGAGATACAACATTATACAAAATAAATCATAGTTCAATTTACATTTGTTGTTTCTTGAATTTTCTTTGTCTTCCCTATATAACTAGTCATTTAACCTTCCCCATCAAATAAGTTCTTTGTAAGCAGGGACTGTTTAGGGGGGAAGCAGAAGGATGTAGTGGTCAAGAACCATAACTCCAAACCCAGAGAACTAGGATAGAATCTTGGTTTACCACTTAACCAAATTACTTCATTGCTCTGAATCTCAGTTTCTGCATCAAACATAAAAAAATAAAAAGGATAATTATAATACAGTCCTGGGGGGCTATTATGGGTGGCCAAATGATTATGGCTTAATCACTTGAATAATACTTGGTAAGCAGTAAGCCCTATAAAAATGTATATTAAGGAAGGGTTTTCTGACAGAAATAAGCCCACATCTATATGGTCAATTAGTATATAACGAAGGAGGCAAGAACATATAATGGAATAAAGACAGTCTCTTCAATAGATAGTGTTGGGAAAATTGGACAGATATATGTAAAAATATAAATGAGACCACCTTCTTACATCACATACAAGGATAAATACAAAATGGATTAAAGACTTAAATCTAAGAATCTAAACCATAAAACTCCTAGAAGAAAACATAGGCAGTAAAATCTCTGACACTCCTCTTAGCAATTTTTTTTGGACATATCTCCCTGGACAAGGGAAACAAAAGAAAAAAATGAACAAATAGTACTGTATTAAACTAAAAAGTTTTTGCATAACAAAGAAAACTATCAACAAAATGAAAAGTCAACCACTGAATGGAAGAACATATTTGCCAATCATACATTTGATAAGGGGTTAGTATCCAAAATTTATAAAGAGCTCAACTAAAAACCAAAAAAGCCAAACAATTTAATCCAATTAAAAAGTAGACTGAGGAACTGAATAGACAAAAATAAAGCTCTGTACAAGATGTGATGCATGAGCAGGTACATTGTTATGATGAAGTTGCCAATCACCAGCTGCCCACAGCTGTGGCCTTCTGAGTCATCTGAATAGTTTCCATGGAGGAATGTTCAAGCTTAACACAAAATTTTATGTAAATTCATTGCTCTGCTTGCTCAATCATTTTGAAGGTGACTGCTACACAGTACACATGCTCACTCAATGGCGTCTACCACCCCCACTGACTAGTACAGTGAAGTCATCATTATTCATGCATGTGCATTCCAGTCCACCCTCTTTGGCTGCCAGGTTACACCAAAGTCACACAAACCATCCTTGTTATATTAACAATGGCTAGACATTTTCCAGACAGACCTCATATATTTGAAGAAACCCAAAACACTAATTTGAAAGAATATATGTATCCCTATGTTCATTGCAACATTACTTACAACAGTCAAAATATGGAAGCAACCCAAGTGCCCATCAATAGACAAGTGGATAAAGAAAAGCAGTGGTACCTGTATAAAATGGAATATTACTTGACCATAAAAAAGAATGAAAACCTTACAGAGAAAGACAAATACCATATGGTTTCACTTATGTGTGGAATCTAGAGAAGAAAATAAACAAACAAAATAGGAATAGACTCATAGATACAGGGAACAAACTGATGGATGCCAGAGGAAGGGGAAGGGTTTGGGGACCAGATGAAAAAGGTGATGGGATTAAGAAGTAACTGGTAGTACAAAATAGTCACAGAGATGTAAAGCACAGGGAATATAGCCAACAATATTGTAATAATTTTGTACGGTACCAGGTAGGTACTTGAAATATTTACAGAGAGAGGAGGCTACTTTGTAGAATACATTGTCTAACCACTACACTATACACCTGAAACTAAGACAAAAAAAATGTTGAATGTAAGCTGTAACTGAAAAATAAAATTAAAAAATAAATGTGTTTTAATTATTGGTCCAATACAGTGACTGACAAGCAGCTGGTTTTAGTTAAATGAATTAATAAATTGTGGTGCCCATAGCTGAACTTATGTTTGTAATTGGGCCAAAACATAAAGATAGAACAGATCAGCAAGAATAAAATGC
This sequence comes from Mormoops blainvillei, assembly GCA_004026545.1. Lineage (NCBI taxonomy): Eukaryota > Metazoa > Chordata > Mammalia > Chiroptera > Mormoopidae > Mormoops > Mormoops blainvillei. The sequence goes on from PVJD01010354.1 coordinate 19,152, forward strand.
CTCTTTTCATCTTTTTCCAACTCTCTGTTGGAAAAAGTTCTTTAGTCTTATAGATAAAATTGGTTAATTCCAAACCAGTGGCAGCATTCTCTTTGGAATTTGCTATAAATGTTGTGGTTGTTTTCTACCATAGGAGGTTCTGGGACTTTCCAGGAAGGGAGGGCTGTTAGCATCCAGCTTAGTCCCCAAGTTGGCTTCCACTGTCACATAAAAGAAACCATCTTTCATGTCTTTAGGAGCTTGTGGAGGAATCACAGATGTCTCTGTCCTTTTCATGTATTTCCCCTGTCCTTTTCCTGTTTCAGATATCCACCATTCCTAATTGGACATTGCTACCTACTCTAAAACCAAAATAGAGTTGTGAAGAGGATAACTACTGCATTTGGGATAGCATTCCCAAGAACTCCTTCCAGGAATCACTAGTCAACACATGTATCAATGCGGCAAGCACCTCAGCACCTGAGTGTTCTATATGTGCAAACTTCCAGGAGAGACATAGTGAAACCGAAGAAGGATCAGTAAAGCAATCAAAAGCAATTCAGAGGTGCTGGGAAGTATTTACCAAGAGCTGACTAAATTCTGGCATTTAAAAAAAAAAAATGCTACAGAGAAGGCCAAAAATATAGGAAAGCAAAAAGAATTCTGTCACAAATTTGCCTTTAAGAATTCCATAGTCTGCTTAGATCAAAATCTCCATATACAAAAGTGGAAAAAACTTTATAAAGGACTAAAGTTTATGGTAGGCAGGATAAAGATGCCCACATCCTAATTCAAGGATCTATGAATATGTTAGGTTACATGGCAAAAGAAAATTAAAGTCGTAGGAATAATTAAAATTGCTAATCTACTGACCTTTATGTAGGGAGATTTTTCTAGATTTTCTGATTGGGTCCAATGTACTCACAAGTATACTTCGAAGTGGAAGAGGGAGGCAGCACAGTGTTAGAGAAAAACATGTGAAAGCAGAAGTAGGGTCAGAGAGATGCTATGCCGCTGCCTTTGAAAATGAGGGAAAGGGGACATGAACCAAGGAATGCAGACAACCTCGAGAAGCTAGAAAAAGGAAACAAATTCTCCCCTGGGCCTTCCAGAAGGAGCAAAGCCCACCAACATCTTGATTTTAGCCCAGTGAGACCCTGTGGGACTTCCAACCTCCAGAACTTCCAGGTAATAAATTTATGTTGTTTCAAGCCACTAAGTTTGTGTAAATTATTACACCAGCCATGGAAAACTAATATAACATGTAGTAAAATCTAAATTAGTATTATCAGGAAATAAATTAGGAATAGGAGAGAGAGCAATGCTGACTGGAGTTATTAGGAAAAATGACTTTGAGTGAGTGGGAGTTTAGATTACTCTTTTCATAATTTATGGGACGAATGTAGAAAGATACGAGCTGAGAAGGGATATCTGTCAGGTCTATAAAATCATAAAGGAAACATGAATTTGTTTACTAAATTCCAGATTACCACAACCAGGAAACATCTCCCTGAAACTTGAAAGGGGTAGCTTTAGGATGGATAGATAGATTAGATAGATAAATGATAGATGGAAGGAGGGAGAAAAATGGAGAGAGAGAAGAAAAAGAGACAGAAAGAAAAGAAGGAAAGGAAGGAAGGAGGGAGGGAGGGGTAAGGGAGGAAGACTGCTGTTCTAGGCAATGTGAGATCCTTGTATCCTTAGAGAGCAGAAACGGAAAATATAAAAAGCTTTAAAATTTTTAGATACATTCAGGGATACCAGATCCAAAATAAGGTCAGGGAAAACAAGATGTTTGGGGTGAAAGTGGAGCCTTTGTCATATAGATAACTTGCTTTCCCCCAGACTGAATTACTATAAATTACTACAGCCTCTCAGAGACCAACCAGTGGCTTAGAGCTGATACACTATGGCAATTTCCATTTTTATCCCTGGTTTGGGGATTCCTGGGAAAATAACAAAGCTGGCTTAAGTGTTCCTCTCCCTCTCCACTATAATGGGTCTGTTTTTCTGGTTTAGAAACAGCAAACAAGAAAGGCCTCATGTCCTCTTTTAAGGTTGGAATTGAAACCTGAAGTCTTAAACAGCTCAGAGCATCCTTCCTAATGTGTGGGCGTTAGTCACACAGTTGTTCTCTTACTGCACAGATACGTCATGATTCTCCTACAGAAATCCCCCCTGCCCCAGACTATATTCTATACTTCCTACTGGCATGCCTTCCTCTGAGTTACTAAACAGTATTCTACTCCTCAGGGAGCTATAAGACACTTGTGGGTGAAGTGACATGTATAAAATCTGCCAAAAGAAAGAAGGAGCTCCTACCCTTCTCAACAGCATGGATGGAACTGGAGAGCATTATGCTAAGTTGAAATAAGCCAGGCGGTGAAAAGACAAATACCATATGATCTCACCTATAAGTGGAACATAATCAACAACACAAACAGGTTAGCAAAATAGAACCAGAGACATGGAAATAAAGAACAAACTGACAGTCACCAGAAGAGAGGGGGGAGGGGGATAACGGGAAAGAAGGGGAAGGGTCAATTTAACGAACATGTATAAAGGACCCATGGACAAAGCCAACTGGGGTGGGGATTAAATGTGGAAGGTGAGGGGTGGGTAGGGCAGGGGAGGGGAGGGCAGGGAATATGGGGGAGAAATGGGGACAGCTATAATTGAACAATAAATTTTTTTTAATCTGCCAAGCCTTGCTTCTTGTATCCTCCAGAATAATGACCCGCATTTGCGTGGATGGAGTGTATGGAATCAGTCTGGACCTGTTTCAGGAGGAAATCAGTCTGGACCTGTTGCAGGAGGAAACTAACTTTCCAGCCCTTGAGTCCCAACACTGGGGGTTTGAAGAAGGAAATCTCAATGAGGGTGCCATGGCAACTGCTCACAGAGTTAATGGCATGAGACCCAAAAGCCAAATGCTGCGCATTAGTCACCCTCCCAGTCTCCTGGGCTGACATGTGATCAGTTGCTAAAAGCGAGTCCAGTGAGGTCTTTAAACCAGTAAGATCTGGGAACTGAATATGGTGGACATCTGACTTGAAGTCTGACAACACTCAAAAAAGGAGAACTTAAGGTACCAACCTAATCCATTTGCTCTTCTGTAAAAATTGTCAGAGTGACTATGAAGTCAATTGTAATTCATTTCAAACCCAGGGGTGTACCTGTCATACTTCCTTTAGAGAATGAAGAGCTTAGAAATGTTTTGGGTTCCCAGGAGTTGTTCAAAAGAAGTTAAGAAATGTAACCAACACACTTGGTGCTGAAATAGAACCATTTGGCCATCACATGGCCAACATATAAGGCAATTGTGCCTCTTTTCACATCAAGATTCACTGGACATTTATAAATTGGGGCATGGGGGAGGCTGCGACTGGTAGAGGGCTTCTCTAACCCCTCTGATGGGCTGTCACTCTGTCAGGAGGTAGACTTTATCAGCACCAAAGGAAAATCTTGGAGCTAATACAGGAGGCATTTAAATGGCAATTTTACCAATTGAAGGCCAAAAGGTCAATAGGAAACAAGCGACCATAAAATGAATTTTCTGCTACTCGAATAGAAGAGTTTCCTAGAAATTAACATCCCTACCCTGTTGTTCCATTGATAGGGATTTCCAGTGATATTCAAAGAAATTTGCCCTTTTATCCCTGCCATACCTCTTGCTCTTTCCAATGTTTATTTCTATTATCATCTACCAATATTGAAGCAATTTTGTGCATAAGGCCTTTCCTAAAGCTTGGCTCAGTTCTATTAACCTTTATGCAGTAATTTATAGTTAAGATCTAAATGGTGCCAGTGCATGTAAACAGTGGCTGTGGGCTCTGCCATCATAGGGAGAGTACTGTGCTTAGGTGGCTTCAACACATTTGCTCAGAGCATTATGGAAGGAACCACTGAGATCTCTGTAGGAAATTTAGTGAAATTCTACATATGATTAACATTGCTTTGTAACAGATTTGTGTTGAGTCTAGAATTTTTCAGAGACCTGCAGAATCTAAGCCGTCGTCTTTATTTTATGTTTTTAAACTTAAAAAATATGTAAATATGTATATTAATTTTAGACAGGAAGGAAGAGAAAGAGAGAGAAACATTGCTTGGTTGTCTCCCACGTGTGCCCCGACAGCGCAATCAAACCCCCAGCCTTTTAGTGTACCGGACGGCGCTCCAACCAACGGAGCCACAACAGCAAGGGCTCCTATTTCTTTAATATCAGCCCCTCAGCTGCTCACATAAAAAGAAAAAATTCTGGAATCCAGAAATCTTAGGGACTTTCAAATTCCCTTGTGATTTCTCATCAAGAAAAGTAGACTTGAGAAATCTCTCTTCATCTCGGGAATGAATGCAAATAAAGTAGAGACACACTTTGCCAAGTAGATGCCACTGAACAAATTTCTCAGATTCCTCTAGGAATCACCTTTTTGCATCTAAAAGTAGTCTTTCGCCCTGGCTCAGTGGATTGAATGCTGGCCTGCAAATTGAAAAGCTGCTGGTTGGGTTCCCAGTCAGGGCGCATGCCTGCGTTGTAGGCCAGGTCCCCTATTGAGGGCATGTGAGAGGCAACTGATCAATGTTTCTCTCACACATCAATGTTTCTCTCCCCCTCCTTCTCCCTGCCACTTCTCTCTAAAAATAAATAAAAATCTTTAAAAATTTAAAATAAAATAAAATAGAAACAGTCTCTCTATCACTGACCATTCTCCAGAGCTGTCCATCCAGGCTTCCAGGAGGCACTAAAGTGTCCAACTGGCCCAGTCAATCCACTGCTCAAAGCTCCCCGGAAACTTGGGTCGTTTCATATTTACTTCCATCCATCCATCACTCCACCCGTCCATCCACTCATTAATATTCTATTGATCACCCATGTTTATGAGGTCCTCTGCTAGATTCTGGGATAAACAACTATGGGCAAGGTGAATGTGGCTCTTGCTCATGGAGCTTAAAATCTCAGCTGGGAAAAGACATATTCAAAAGGTGATTCCAGAAATAATGATTTAATTACAGTTGAGTAAGTAGTCTAGAGGAAAAGCATGATGGAGTGAGGTAATTTAACAAAGGTTTCTGACCTCATCTGGGCATGAAGCTGGGAGAGGCCAAGGAAAGCTTCTCTGAGGAAGTAACATTTGTGCTGATTCTCAAAGGATGAGTAGGAATTCATCAGACAAATGGTACGTGTGAGAGGGTTGGTGAGAGGAAGGGTGGGAGGGTGGGGGTTAGAGAATCTGGGCAGCAAGATAAGCAAGTGAACGCCAGGGCACAGAGACTAGGGCAAGCAGGTCAGTGTGGCTGAAGCATGGCCAGGAGTGAGGAGGGGAGCAGAAGATCAGGCCAGGTTCTACCCTGGAAAGGGCATTGGAAGAAGTATTTGGATCATCTTAGCTTGCCCCTAGAGTCAAAATTCTGGCCCCAAGGCCTTTGGGTTGCAGCTTCTCAGGCGGGGTGTGTCTAAACTCATCAAACCTGCGCCCCCGAGGCCAGGTTAAAGGACACTACTGGGCCAAAGCTACCAGTAATGAACAGTCAATCAAGAGCATAAATACCAAAGACAGGGTGCAGACCTTGTTTGAATCCTGACTTGACTAAATCAACTGTAAATAGATATTTGGGGGACACTGAGGAAATGCAACATGTTAGATGATATACAGAAATTGTTGTTAATTTGTGAGTAGAAAAAATGGTATCATGGTTGAAGGAGAAAATGTTCTTGGTTTTTGAACATTTAGGAATGAAATGTCATAATGTCTATGATTTAAATTAATTCAGCAAAACTTTGAGGAAGTATTTATGGAAAAATGTCAGTAATTATTCTGCTAGGTGATGTGTATATGGGAGTTAATTATACTGTTCTCTTCACTTTGTTCTCTTCATGTTGTTTGAAAATGTTCATAATAAAAGGTTAAAAACATGAAAGTAAAAAAAAAAAAAAAAAGAACTATTAGTCATCAAGCTTGCTTGGTGGATTTGTCCTGGGAAAAGTAAGCCTGGAACCAACCATCTTACGAAAGGCGAAGGGCATGAATAAAACACGTATTTTCCTTCTACATTTCTTTTTTCATATTTCTTGCTTATTGGTCTGTGAAAATTTAGTTTTTACTAACAAAGCTCATTCAACCACCTAATTGAGCACCTACTATGTACCAGTGATGATCCCCTTTATGTGAGCAATGTGCTTGACCTAGAGATTTTCTATCCAGTGCAGAGCATTCAAAAGTTGATTTGGTTCCAGCCCTTTGTATCGATTCTCCATAATAGTAATTTTATCAATTTTATTTGGGCATTTCCATGCCTTAGGGAATGACAGCTCAAGAAAGAACAATTGATTTTTACTCTTTAGTGATCTTGATGTCAGCTAATTCTTTATTCCAAGACTGCTGAACAATGTGTTCACAGTGGATGAGGCTTGGAAGAGGTGGAACAGTAACCCAGCATGAAATGCCCATGAAGTGCCAAAAATGAGGTCACCAGCAGAGCCTGAGAACCCCAGGGCCTACAAGTCACAGGAATGGGGTTGCCAGATAAAATACAGGATGCCTGGCTCAACTTGAATTTCAGATAAGCAAAAAAAAAAATTTTTTTTGGTATAAGTATGCCCCATGCAATTTTTAAGATACACTTGTAATAAAAGAAATCATTATTTAAATGAAATTTAAATTTAGCTGGGCTTTCTGTATTTTTTCTTTATTTTTTTCTTTTTATTTTTCTTTTGTTTTCTAAATTTAGCAATCCAACACAAGAATGAATGAATTAATGTACACAGGAATGAATGAATTTTGGGGAAAAGTCAAATCACAGGAATTTCTGAAATGTCTTACCCATGAGCTAGGACACTGAAGTAAGGAATTCAGATGAGACCCTTTAGGCCAGAGAAGAATAAATAAGGATTTGGGACAAAAGAAGTAAAAACATGAGATTGTTATCTGTGAGCAATCTTTTTATTAAAAATATTATTTTTTTCTTAATCCTCACCCAAGGATATGTTTTAATTGATTTTAGAGAGAGAAGATGGGAGAGAGGGAGAGAAATATCAGTATGAGAGAGAAACATCAGTTGGTTGCCTCCCATGCAAGTCCCGACCAGACATCAAACCTGCAACCTATGTATGTGTCTTGACTGGGGCTCGAACCCACAACCTTTTGGTATATTGGATGACACTCCAATTAATTGAGCCACACCAGCCAAATTGGGACAGTTTCAAGGAAGAGCTTTCCTCCATCACTTCTTGCTTGGGCCACTGACTTCTTAAGCATTAATCAGGACCTACTAGGTACAAGGTCCTGGGGAGACAGACAAAGATGAATAGTGAGACATCTCCACTGCCTCAAAGAGTAACAGCCAGTAGCAGAGAATTAGGCTCCAGAGCTGCATTCTGTAGCCAGGCCAATGGATTCGAACTCCAGCTCTGAAACTTATTAGGCATACCTTTATAACAATTACTTAGTTTTCTGTGCTTACTGGGAACAGTAAATGGAGTTATTTTATAGGATTGTCATAACCATTAAGTGAATTAACAGACAATAAGTTATTTGACTAGTTCCTAGCACTTATTAAATACATATACGAGGTCTATCCGGAATAAGTTCAGCCATTGTTAATGTGAGAACAGTTTGTGCGACTTTGATGTAACCTGGCAGCCAAAAACAGTAGACTGGAATGCACCTGCATGAACAATGATGACTTCACTGTTCTAGTCAGTGGGGACGGTAGGCACAGTTGAGTGAGCATCTGTACCATGTGACCATTGCATTCAAAATGATTGAGTGAGTAGGGCAATGAATCTGCATCAAATTTCACATTAAGCTTGAACATTCCTCCATGGAAACTATTGAGATAATTCAGGAAGCTGCAGCTCTGGGCAACTGGTGATTGGCAGTGTCATCATGACAACATACCTGTTCATACATCACATCATGTACAGAGTTTTTTGGTGAAACGTCAATTCACCCAGGTGACTCAGCCCATCTACAGCCTAGATTTGGTGCCCTGCGACTTTTGGCTTTTCCCAAAACTAAAATCACCTTTGAAAGGGAAGAGATTTCAGCCCATCAATGAGATTCAGGAAAATACAACAGGGCAGCTGATGGTGACTGGGAGAACTGTGTGAGGTCCCAAGGTGCCTAAACTGAAGGGGACTGAGACATCATTGTCCTGTGTATAATTTTTCTTGTATCTTGTATCTTCTTCAATAATGTCTCTATTTTTCATATTACATGACCTAATACCTTCTGGACAGACCTCATATGTGTGTGTGTGTGTGCGTGTGCGCGTGTGTGTGTGTGTGTATGTGTGTATACATATGCTTATGTATTATTTATGTGTGCATATATATTCATGTATTTCATATATATATATATATATGAAAAAGCAACCCACAAGATACAAACTAAAAGGTTTTCTAAAAAGAGATTTTCCAGGATATAGGGAATAGTAGGATCAAAGATGCAGAGAATAAAGCATAAAGTGGAATAGCAAGTAATTCTCCGTGGTTAGAACTTTTAGGTCTGTTAAAAAAGAGCTAAGAGGCAAAACCAGGAAGGAGAGACGAGTCTCCCTTACAAAGGGCTTTGAGCGCAGGCTAAAGAGCATAATGGTTCTGCCCTGCAGGCAGTAGAGGACCAATGAAAACGTTTGAGCAAGGAAGAAGCATAAATGTTGGTGAAGGGTTAATTATGTCCCCATGTATGTGACAGAGGAGCCCAGAGGATGTAGAGTTATTACAGTAAACCAATCACTGTGTTCATAGCAAGCACTGGGTCAAACATTGTGAACAAAAAGTTCCCTGCCTTTGTGCAGGCTACAGTCAAGTGAAAGAATGAGATGTTAAACAAATAGCCGCACAAACATGAAGAAAGGAGCAGGACAAGCATGGGTTCTGGAGGGAAAACGGCCCTGGAGACCTTCTGAAAAAGGCCGGTGGAATAGAATAGAGGGGGTGGGGGATTGTGGCTTGACATAAGGGAGCATGAGGCAGAGTTAAGTCACCCACCACCTTGGGCACAACTCGTTGAGCCAGTAGCCAACACCTGGCCAAAAGGTACACTCCTTTAGGCTCCAGCCTGATATGAGGTGACCTGGAGTGACATCAGATATTGTTGACTACCTGAAGCAATTAGAGCTTCTATTGAGGAGTCTGAACGTGGAACAGGGAGGGAGAGAAAGACTCAGAAAAGAGAGAAAAGCACTAACATAAATAGAATACAGTCAAGTGGCAGTGCAGTAACACAGACATGAGCCAGGTAGGCCATACTAAATATTTTGACTTTTGTCTTAAAAACAAACTGGTGAGGAGTGATGGGAGCCTAACCTAGGACCATGGAAGTAGAAATAAAAAAGACACCCTGGACCAGCAGCTCAGTTAGTTGGAGCATCATCCCATTTACCAAAATGTTGCAGGTTCAATTCCTGGTCAGGGCACATACCCAGGCTGTGGGTTTGATGCCAGTCGGGGTGCATATGGAAGGCAACCGATCAATGTTTCTCTCTCACACTGCTATCTTTCTTTCTCTCTCTCTCTCTTTCTCTCTCTCTCTCTCTCTCTCTCTCTAATCAATGAACTAATGATTAGGATTTTCTAAAATCCTAATGTTAGGATTTTAAAAAATAAAGAAGGGGTAGTGGTTTTAAAAATATGACCACAAATTCTGACACTTTTCCCTTAATTCCCTTCCAATTAAGTGGGGGCTATACTTAGTGATTTGCTTTTAACAAAATATTGCACAACCAATGCTGTGCAACTTCCCAGACTGGGTTATAAAGAGACTGCAGCTTCCGTCTTAAGCCTCCTCTCTCCCTATTTCCATCCCACCCTGCCTCCCTCTCTATCCCTTTACCTCTGGGGAGAAACAACCTGTGGAGTGATGTACTTTGTAAGGAACTGAAGCCTCCAGCCAATAGCCAGCACGGAACAGAGACCTGCTAACAATCGATCACGAGAGTGGTCTTAGAAGTGGATTCTCCAGCTCCAATCAAGCATCGAGATGGCTGCAGCCCCAGGCAACAGCTTGTCTACAATCTCATGAGAGGCCAGATAAATGAAGCCACTCCCAGATTCCTAACCCTCAGAAACTGTGTAAGGTAATAAATATGTCATTTTAAGCTGCTAAAGTTTGACATAATGTGTGGTACAGCATAAGAAATGAATACAAAGAGGAACAGATGGTATTAGTATTATATAGGTAGAATTGCTAGGACTTTGCCATGATAGCTATTGGGCACAGGGGAGAAAAAAAGAAGTAAAAAGGACTCTGAGGTTTGTGCCTGGCTCACTGAAGTTCCATTTTAGAGACGGGAGTGGGACATAGGGGGAAGAACTTTGGTGGGGAAAGAAAATGATTTCCATTTTGAACTCATTACATTTGAGATGCTGGTGAGATTTTCAGGTGCAAGTGTCCCACACAGATTTGGAAATGTGCGAAGGTGTTGGAGTGGTGATAGAGGAGAACCATGGTATTTCCACCAAGGGTAAAGAGGAAAAATAAAGACACATGAGAGACAAACCACAGAAACATACATTTATGGAACCAAAAAAAGGAAAAAGAGAAGTAACGCTCAGAGAAAAGAGTAAAGACCCTAATGAGAGATTTGAGAAGGACAAGGCTTTCACCAGTGCTGAAAACCATTTAGAGGGATCCCTGTCTCTGGAAAGTTCTGCCTCATATTGTAAATCCATACATTGGGTTACCAAAATCCCAGTTGTCAGTCAACAGTGGCTGTACAGAGGAACTCAAATTTTGAGATCTACAGCATAGAAAATGAGACCTTGAAACAACGTGACCCTAGCAATGCATTTGGACCAAGTCAGTTTGTTTTGTATAGACACTCCTCAGGTGTCTATATGTTTTTCTACAATGTCCTTCTCAGACTGCAACAGAAGGGTGTTCATGGTTTTCTTTAAACAACCTGCTCTTTTCACAAGTGGGGATTTTTTCAAGTTGCAAAATAGGAAGGCCTACTCATTTACCTCAGGGTAAGAGTTTCCATCATAGGAATATTTGGGAGGATTGAGGAAGCAAAGTAAACAGTTTCCAGAGCCACATGCTGAGTCTTATGGAGAACTAAAACATTGATCGCAATGAGACAGGAGTTTCTCCAGCAGCCTGCCATGCCTGAAGCACCTACTGCATTCTCTTCCTTTCTCTACTTGCCCCTTCTTGTTCATCTACTAACTGAGGTATCTTTATGCCTTTTTTCATAGCTTTCATTTACTAAAGTCTATTGCCTCATAGATTCCGCTTACTGCCTTCTACTTCCACATCTCTAGTTTTCTGCATTGACACTACACTACCTTGTTTGTCATCTTTTATCCCCTCTCTCTTCTTTCCGAGTCTTCTCACCCTCTGTCTCAAGTTCAAACTTCCCAAGAGAGGCTTTGATTGGTTCAGACTGTAACAATCCAGGCCATCTCACAGGAGTCTGGTGAACCTAAAGAAGTCTGACTTTGGCCAGGTGTTTGTTCCCGACTCAACCAGTTGTGGCCAAGGTGGTGAGACAGGTGGGCACTAAGCCTAGAGAATTCCCTATGGTCTCTTCTCCCCAAAAGGAAGCAGTCGGCCTGAAAATTACATTGAGGCTTAAGGATCTTTTGAGTACAAATCCCTCAATGACTTAATGGTAAAAATGGTTCAAAACTTCCTCTTTCAAGTATGGATTTGTGCCCAATAGCTTTTATCTTTAGTATTAGTTCAATTGAACAGCAACTACCTGTGGTGCTAAAGCTCCAAGTAGCACGTGTTGGCTGCTTACAGAGGAAAAACCCAAGGTAGAAATTAAAAAAAAAAAAAAAAGGCAAGGAAGCCTTTGATAAGCTATAAAGCCTAAATTATTTCAGTGAACTCTGCCTAACCCTAGTCATTTAGTTACTGCTCTTCACTCTTATTCATTCATTCAGCACCACTACTCGGTGGGTGTTTTTCTAGTCTGATAAGTTTATAAAAATAGTTAAGACAGAAACCCTACCCTCAACAAGGTGACTTCTAAGAGAAGAGATAAGAGCTGTGTTTTTCTTCTCATCTCCCTTGGTTCCTGTTTGACTCTTTCCTCCCTTCCCCTTTACTTTGCACATCTTTTCGAAATGGGCTTGTTGATATTCAGTTCCTTCTTTCTCTCTGTTTCTTTACTATATTTGTCAAAGATTCATGGAAACCCTGACTTACTCTGGGTCTATGAACAGGTAAAAAGGAAATGTGGCTGGAAGGAATAAGAGTGGGAAAGAGAGTGTGTTTGTAGATTTATATGCTTTTAGAGTATTCAAAATTTTATAAGCTTTTATTTAGAAATTACTTTTTATAATAGAAAAATAAGTAAAAAAAAGTTTTATATATAAAGAAGGAAAAGAAATGAGAAGGGATAGGCAACTGTGAACAAATGGAGTTGCTAGAATTTTCCATGACCCTGCTGGCAAGGTTATTTCGTTTTCATTAAAAAGAAAAAAATCTTAAAGGAAGTATTGTGGAGTGAAGGAAGAACATATTATAATCTGCAAGTAACTAAAAAAAAAATTCTCTTTTGTCCTTTAGATTTGATTGATTCGTGTAGATTGCTTTCTTATTTTTGAAAGTTCAAATGACCATATCCCTACTTCACTATGTAAAAGCAATTGACATCATAAAATAAGCAAGCATTTGGGAGGATGAGGTAGGCAATGGAAACTTTGGCGGTGAGGGGCCAGTAGGGCATGGTTTCTTACACGTGTGAACTTCCTGTCATGTGGAATGTGTACGTGTGAAATCACCAGTCACTACATCTGCAATAACTTAATTACATGACTGTGCCTCCGCCCGTCCTCTTCCCCCACACTGAGTTCTAGTTTCACACAGGGCCACTTACTGTGCAACCTTACAAAGAAAGAAGGAAGTAAACCTACCAAACGAGGCAGTGACGTGTTTTAAACACCACATTCTTAAGCAGATGAAAGTTTCTTTTATCACATTTGTTTGTAATGCTACATGGTTCAGAGTGGATGGTCCAAGCTTCTATTTAATGGTCTCACTGTGCCCAGAACCTTCAAATGTATTAATAATTATTTAAAATCTCATGGGGGCAGAGTTAGTAGATAAAATTATCCTAGCCAGAGTCAGCTTCTTCTGCCTCATGATTGCACCTGCTCCTCCATCTAAACAAAAAAGGAAGTAAAAAATGTGATATTTAAGTGGCCACGTCCTTTTGTCTGATGCCAACAAAGAGATGAGAGCTCCTATTTCTACACTGTTGTTCATGCTAAAGGGACTCCAAGTGTGTACCGCTTGGCTGAACGAATTAACTCCCTGCTCCCTAAAAGCAAATAGCTCTGCAGGGGAGAGGCAACAGCTGGCCAGTGGGGCCCAGTAATCCCCGCAGCACAGCAGGGGCTAGCAGGAGATTACCATGTTTGAGGAAACTGATAGGATCTAGAGAGAAATCAAAGCTTAATACCTTGTCTGTCATCCCTCTTAAAAATTAGGAATAGCAAAAGTAGGCAAATTGCGCTTGAGGAGTGACTAAGGAGGAAAGGAAATTGGGGGCCACCACATTGTTCTAAGGCAGCCCCTGGATCTGAAGCTGGGCTTGGCGCTGGGCAGATAGAGGCAAATAGCTCTGCAGAATTGCTAATTTAATAATAATTCAGAATAATGCTATACCCTTAGACAGATTCCAAGTGGTATTTTAAATGGCTATTCAATTAGCAGAGGCTGCCAGCTGACAAAACAGAGGTGGTATTTGGCTCCCTATGAGAAGGCAAACCATGAGCATATAAATATTTTACTTAAAGTTAAATATGGAGCTGACTGTGCTTAATATTGAACTTGGAACTGCTATCACCCCCTGCTTTAATCTTAGCTCTGACACTCTTAAACATAAGCAGCTAGTGAGAATGCTTGCTTATAAAAAGCATTTTTTAAAAAACCCAAGGCTAAGATTAACAATTCTAAAAGGAGTAATGACAGTTACAAATGTTGGTTCTACCATTTATGATTTCAGAAAAATATTGTTCATCTCTGCTTTGATTTTAGAAGGCAATTTTGAAAAACATCAATCAAAGACCTGCTCTGAATCTCCAGGTGTGAAAACAAGGTATGATGGGAAATCCAGATGGTCAAACCAGCAGCAGAGTTGTATTTGATATTGGTAGAGGGTGGCCTGTGTTTGAAGTTCAACAGATGGGAAATGCCACAACCTGGAAATAAGCAATATGTTGCTCTATTTAAAGATAGTTCTTTTCTAGAAGAGGGGCAACTTAAAATACCCATTTAATTACCCTTACACACCAATTTGGGTTAAGATGTAGCCATTACCATCTCCATTACTCAATGAGAAGTCACTCCCAGTCATTAAAACAAAATTACAATCTTATTAGAAAAATTTTAAACTACACGTACATTTTACAATTCTGAAAAGCCAATGAAAATGTATTATGATGAGTGATCAGACAACAAAAATGTGTATACTAACTAATAAATATGAGCATGAATGTGTGCACACTTGAGCATATTTACATTTTTAAGTGGCAGGAAAAAATTATGCTTTGAAATAATTAAGCACAACTTCTGACCAAATGACAGCATAGGTAAACATGACTTACCTCCTCACACACATACATCAAAATTACAACCAAAATAGAGAACAACCATCATTCAGGACCATCAGAAATCAAGTGGAATGGAAGTCTGACAACTACAGAATTAAAGAAACTGCATCCACACACACCAATAGGAGAGGCAGAGACAAGGTACTGGCTGACCCCATACTCAGGTGTGGTGGATAAAAATTCAGGAGGAATATCTCAGAAGCAAGGAGTCCCATCCCCACAGCAGGCCCTCACCCCAGTGACAAGAAGATAAGTCATCTTAACTCCTGGCTGCAAAAACCAGTGGGGATTGAGTTGGTAGAAGAAACTTCCGGAGTTCCAAGCAGTTCCCCTTCAAAAACCCAAACATGGGCTTACTCAGACTCACTCCCTCTGAGCTTCAGAACCAGGGTAGCAGGTTGAAAGGCACCAATGGCATACAGAAAGGAACTGAAGGGTCTGGCATCAAGGCAGGAGCTGGGGGACAGTTTTCTCCCAAACAGAAAGGTGGGCAGAGGCCATTGTCCTTTTTCTGAGCCCTCCCCACACAGTGCCAGCAAACAAGGACCATATTTGAGTCTCCATCAACCTGGCTAACACTGTTTGCCCTACCCTGGAAATCCCCTGAGACTCCACCCACCCAACTCATAGGCACACCCAAACTGTTAACTGTGACTTTTCCATATGAATGCCTGGTCTTAGCTTATGTTTCAAAACTTCCTAAATCCTATCAAACAAGCAACAGCTGTCCTCAGCGATGCCCCCACCCCCGTATCTCTTGCTAAGTGGCCCCTGCCCCAGCACAAGTGGCAACCAGCCTAGATTCATAGCTGGCTTCTCCTCGGAGCCTCTAAGCCCAGCACAACAGTAGCCATCTCAGATTGCTTTATATCTCATGCAGGTTGGCCCAGACAAAACACAGGTGGGGGATAACTATGGCCTGCAATACCCAGGAAACCTCAGAGCCTACACACCCAGTGGATAGCTACAGACCGAATCAGAGCACCACCACCCTGCCCTTGCAAGCTGATCCTCCATGGAAAGTGGAGGCTGGTGGTCAGTGGTCACAGCTAGTTGTTGCAGTTGACTGGTTTGGGTAAATCCCTCCCATTCATCTGCCAATAGCAATCAAGGCTCAACTACAAGAGGACGGTGTACTCAACCCATACAAAGGGCATACCACCAGTGCCCAGCTTGGGTGATAGGAGAGACTGTGCCACTGGACCCTACAGGACACCTACTACATTAGGCCATGATACCAAGACAGAGAGTCATAGCAGCTCTACCTAATACACAGAGGCATACACTGGGAGGCTGCCAAAATGAGGAGACAAACATGGCACAAATGAAAGAACAAATCAAAACTTCAGAAAAAGAGCTAAATGAAATGATGATAAGCAATCTATCAGATGCAGAGTTCAAAACACTGATTATAAGGATGCTTCAAGGAACTTAGTGAGGACCTCAACAGCATAAAAAAGATCCAGTCATAAATGAAGGATGCGCTAATTGAAATAAAGAACAACTTACAGGGAAACAACAGTAGAGGGGATGAAGCCTAGAATCAAATCAATGATTTGGACATAAGGAAGGAAAAACCAACCAATCAGAACAACAAAAAGAAAAAGAATCCAAAGAAATAAGGATAGTGTAAGCAACCTCTGGGACAACTTCAAGTGGTCCAAAATTTATGTCACATATGGGTGCCAGAAGAAGGGAAAGAGCAAGGTATTGGAAATCTACTTGAAAAAATAATGAAAGAGAACTTCCCTAATTTGGTGAAGGAAATAGACATGCAAATCTAGGAAGCACAGAGTTCCAAACAAGATGGCTCTAAAGAGGTACACTTCAAGACTCATTGAAATTACAATGCCAAAGGTTAAAGATAAAGGGGGAATCTTAAAAGCAGCAAGAGAAAAGCAGTTAGTTACCTACAGTGGAGTTACCATAAGACTGTCAGCTGATTTCTCAAAAGAAACTTTGCAGGCAAGAAATATTCAAAGTCATGAAAAGCAGGGACCTACAATCAAGATTGCTTTACCCAAAAAAGCTATCATTTAGAGTTAAAGGGCAGATAAAGAGCTTCCCAGACAAGAAAAAATTAAAGGATTCATCATCATCAAACCATTATTATATGAAACATAAAAGGGATTTATTTAAGAAAAAGAACAAGATCAAAACTATGAACAATAAAATGGCAATAAATACGTATCTATTGACAATTGAGTCTAAAAAAACAAACTACACAACTAATAAAAACAGAGACAGAATCATGGATATGGAGAGTGTTTTGATGATTGCCAGATGGGTTGGGGGTGTGGGAGAATGGGTGAAGAGGTGAGGGATTAAGAAGTACAACTAGGTAGTTACAGAATAGCCATGGGGATATAAAGTATAGTATAGGAAATTGAGTAGCAAAAGAACTTAAATGCATGACCCATGGATATGAACAATCATGTGGGGATTTCCTGAGGGAGTGGGATGTATTGGGTGGAGGCGGGCAAAGGAGGCAAAATAGGGACAACTGTAATAGCATAATCAATAGTATATCAATAAAAGAAAAAAGAAAAGAAATGATTAAGCATTTTTCTTTGCTTAAGAAATCTCATGGCATTCTAAAAAAGAAAGAAAGATATCTCATTATCTTATTAGCAGCTCAGCC
The DNA here is from genome assembly GCA_004026545.1 of Mormoops blainvillei. Lineage (NCBI taxonomy): Eukaryota > Metazoa > Chordata > Mammalia > Chiroptera > Mormoopidae > Mormoops > Mormoops blainvillei. The sequence continues at coordinate 36,341 of PVJD01010354.1, forward strand.
ATCTCCCCCAACTCTATTGCCTCGGACAGGTAGAGACATGATTATTCCTTCTGGGCAGAAGCAAGAGAGAGTTACTTAAGGTCTTGCAGCCAAGGTGAGAGAGAGAAAGAGAGAGGGAGGGAGAGAGAGAGAAAATGGAACATGGTAGCAGCAAGTATCAAATTTTATTTAAGTATTTTGTCCAGCAGAACATTTGACCTTAGGTGTTCCTTTTGTCCTTATTGGACTTCCAACCTATGTTATGTCCTGGTTTCAATTACTCCTAAAATGGAAAAAAAAAAACTACCCCACCCATGAAGCAGCTAATTTAAAAAAAAAATAAACAGAGTTTTAAAAATATTTTGAATTAAAATTATTTATAAATATGCATTTATAAATATATGATTGGCTAATGCTCAAAATTGTTTATAATTTTCTTTGATTCAACTAAAGTAATAATTTAGTTATCTCAAGTGAAACTACAATTATTTGTCAAGATGACACTTTCTGGCAATTGATTTCAGAGTATTTGCTAGGAAACAACTAAGATTAAATCAGTATACCCAAACACACACAAAGCATATGCAACTAGGAGTAAACTTTGCTTCTGTAAGGGATTTCAGCTGGACTTCTTTCTAAGAAAACATCTGTATCACTTTCATTTTGTTTTTTATTTTTTAACAAATCAAAAGTATGACAAAGAATTAATGGCCTTATTATATTTTTTATTTTTTATTTTTATTTTTAATATATAGTCTTTATTATATTTTTCCCATTACCATTTACTTCCCTTACACTCTCTCCCTGCAGTAATCACCACCCTGTTGTCTATGTCCATGAGTCCTTTTCATTTTTTGCTCAATCCCTCCACTCCCTAACCTCCCCACCCTAGCTGTCATCTGTTCTCCATTTAAGAGCCTGCTTTGCTTGTTAGTTCCGTTTATTCATTAGATTCCACATATAAGTGAAATCATACGGTATTTGTCTTTCTCTGACTGGCTATTGCACTTAGCGTAATGTTTTCCAGGCCCATCCATACTGTTGCAAAGGATTAAATTTTCTTCAGTTTTACTGTTGAGCAAAATTCCATTGCGTGAAGTCCCATAGTTGTTTTATCCACTTGTCTATTGATGGACACTTGGGCTGTTCCCATATCTTGGTGATTGTAATAATGTTGTAATGAACATAGGGGTGCTTACATTCTTTCAAATTAGTGTTCTTGGTTCCTTTGGATACATTCCTAGAAGTGGGATTGCTAGGTTAAAAGGCAGATCCATTTTTGATATTTAGAGGTATCTCCATATTGCTTTCCACAGTGGCTGCACCAGTCTGCATTCCCACCAACAGTGCAAAAGGGTCCCCTTTTCTCCACATCCTCATCAGCATTTCTTGTTTGTTGATTTATTGGTGATACCATTCTCACAGGTGTCAGAGGGCATCTCATTGTGGTTTTTATTTGCATTTCTCTGATGATTAGTGACATTGAGCATCTTTTCATATGTCTATTGGCCATCTGTCTGTCCTCTTTGGAGAAGTGTCTATTCAGGTCCTTTAGCCATTTTTCAGTTGGATTTTTTAATTTTTTTGTGTTGAGTTTTATAAGTACTTTGTAAATTCTGGATATTAAATGCTTATCAGATGTACTGGTGAATACACTCTCCCATTCTGTGGGTTGTCTTTTTATTTTGTTGACAATTTCCTTTGCTGTGCAAAAGCTTTTTAGTTTGATGAAGTCCCATTTGTTTATTTTTTCTATTGTTTCCCTTGCCTGGGAAGATATATCTGATAAAAAAAAATTTCTACGAGCAATGCCTAAGATTTTGCTGTCTATGTTTTCTTCCAGGGTTTTTATGGTTTTAGGTCTAAGATTTAAGTCTTTGATCCATTTTGAATTTATTCTTGTGCGTGGTGTAAAAGGTGGCCTAGTGTCATTTTTCTGCATGTTTCTGTCCAATTTTCCCAACACCATTTATTGAATAAACTATCTTTAGTCCATTGTATGTGCTTGTGTCCTCTGTCGAATATTAATTGACTTTAAAGGTTGGGCTTATTTCTGGGCTGTCTATTCTGCTCCATTGACCTATGAGTTTGTTTTTATGCCAGTACCATGCTGTTTTGATTATTATGGACTTGTAGTATAGTTTGATATTAGGTAGCATGATACCTACAGCATTTTTCTTTTTCAGGATTGCAGTTGCCATGTGCAGCTTTTTGTGGTTCCATTTAATTTTTGAAATATTTATTCTATTTCTGTAAAAAAAATCATTGGAATCTTGATAGGAATTGCATTGAATCTATGGATAGCTTTGGGTAGTATGGACATTTTAATGATGTTAATTCTTCCTATCCATGAACATGGTATGTGCCTCCACTTATTTCTGTCTTCTTCGATTTCTTTTTTTAGTGTCTTATAATTTTCTGAGTACAGACCTTTTACATTCTTAGTTAGGTTTATTCCTAGGTAACCTAGGTAAAACTGCTTTTTGAAGCAGGTTTGAATGGGATTATTTCCTTAATTTTCCTTTCTGTTAGCTTGTTATTGGCATATCAAAATGCAACTAGATATTAATTTTGTATCCTGCTACTTTTCTGAATTCACTTATCAGTTCTAGTAGTTTCTTGGTGGAATCTTTGTGGTTCTTTATGTAGACTATCATGTCACCTACAAATAAAGACAGTTTTATTTCTTCCTTTCCAATTTGGATGCCTTCTATATTTTCTTCTTGTCTGATTCCTGTAGCTAGGACTTCTAATGGTATGTAAATAAGAGAGGTGAAAGCGGACATCCCTGTGTCATCCCTAATCTTAAGGGGTATGCTTGTAGTTTTTGCCCATTGAGTATGGTGCTGGCAGTGGTTTTGTCATATATGGACTTTATTATGTTAAGTTGAGGTATGTTCCCTCTATTCCCATTTTGCTGAGAGTTTTATCATAAATGGGTTCTGGATTTTATCAAAATCTTTTTCTGCATCTATTGATATGATCATGTCATTTTAATCCTTCATTTGGTTATATGGTGAGTCACATTTATTGATTTGCAAATGTCATACCATCCTTGCATTCCTGGAATAAATTCCACTTGATCATAGCATATGATCTTTTTGATGTATTGCTGTATTCAGTTTGCTCATATTTTTTTTGAGGATTTTATCATCTATGTTCATTAGTGATATTGGCCTATAATTTTCTTTTTTGTACTGTCTTTATCTGGTTTTGGATTTAGGATAATGCTGGTCTTATAAAATGAGTTTGGGAGGCTTCCCTTTTCTTGAATTTTGTGAAATAGTTTGAGAAGGTGTTAGCTCTTCTTGGAAAGTTTGGTAAAATTCACCTGTGAAGCCAAGCCATCTGGTCCAGGAAGGTTTTTGTTTGTTGGGAGTTTTTTGATTACTGCTTCAATTTCATTAGGTGTAATCTGTCTATTCAGATTCTCTGATTCTTCCTGGTTTATTTTCAGAAGATTGTATGTTTTTAGGAATTTCTCCATTTTATCCAGGTTGTCCATTTTGTTGGCATATAATTGTTCCTAATATTTTTTAAAATATGTTGTATTTCTTTGCGTCAGTTGTTATTTCTCCTCTTTCATTTATGATTTTGTTTATTTGGGTTCTTTCTCTTTTTTTCTTGATGAGTCTGGTTAAAGGTTTGCCAGTCTTGTTCATCTTTTCAAAGAACCACCTCTTGGATTCATTGATCTTTTGTATCTTTTTTTAGACTCAATTTCATTTATTTCTACTCTAATCTTAATTATTTCCTCCCTTCTACTCACATTGGGCTTTGTTTGTTGTTTGTTTTCAAGTTTCTTTGACTGTGAAGTTAGGCTATTTATTTGAGCTTTTTCTTGGGTTCTTTTTGTGTATGTGTTTTTGTTTGTTTATTTGTTTTAAATAGCCTGTAATGCTATGAATTTTCTCTTAGTATTGCTCTCCCAGTTTCCCACAGATTTTGGATTGTTGTGTCTTCATTTTCATTTGTTTCAAGGTATCTTTTGATTTTTTCCTTGATTGTGTCAATGACCCATTCATCAATAACATGTTATTTAGCTTCCATGTCTTTACATGTATTTCAGTGTTCTTCTTGTGTTTTTTTTTCCTAGTTTCATAGTATTGTGTTCATAGAAGATGTTTGATATGATTTCAATCTTTTTAAATTTATTGAGGCTTGTTTTGTGTCCTAACATGTGGTCTATCCTAGGAAATGTTCCATGTGCACTTGAAAAGTATGTATATGCTGCTTCTTTAGGATGAAATGCTCTGAAGATATCAATTAAATCCATTTGATCTAATGTGTCATTTAAGGCCACTGTCTCCTTGTTGATTTTTTGTCAGAAAGATCTATCCATTGAAGTCAATGGAATGTTAAAATCCCCAACTATGAGTGTATTTCTGTCAGCATCTCCCTTTGTGTCCCTCAGTATTTGCTTTACACATATAGGTGCTCCTATGTTGGGTTCATAAATGTTTACTAAGGTTATATCCTCTTGTTGGACTGTTCCCTTTATTATTATGTAATGTCCTTCTTTGTCTCTTACTATAGCCTTGGTTTTAAAGTCTATTTTGTCAGATATAAGTACTGTTACACCAAATTTTTTCCTTTCCATTTACATAAAATATCTTTTTCCAATCGTTTATTTTAGTCTGTGTGTACTTTTCATTCTGAGATGTGTCTCTCGGAGGCAGCATATATATGCCTCTTGTTTTCTTATCCATTCAGCTACCCTGTGTCTTTGGTTGGAGCATTTAAGCCATTTACATTTAAGGTGATTATTAATAGACATGTATGTAGTGACATTTTATTGTTAGGCTGTTTTCATCTGGAGTTGTTCTTTCCTTCCTCTTTTCTTCTTTTTCTTCTTAAATCAAGCCCTTTAACATTTGTTGAAGTACTGGTTGGGTGTTAACAAATTCATTTAGCTTTTTCTTGCCTTGGAAGCTCCTTATTTCTCCTTCCATTTTAAATGCAAGCTTTGCTGGATAAAGTAGCCTTGGCTGTAGGTTCTTGCTTTTCATCGCCGTGAATATTTCATGCATCTCTCTTCTGGTCTGAAATGTTTCTTTGGAGTAATCAGGTGACAGACTAATTGGTGGTCCCTTATAGATAACTACCTGCTTTTCTCTTGTGGTTTTCAGGATTCCATCCTTGGCTTTAAGTCTTGTCATTTTAATTATGAAGTTTCTTGGTGTAGGCCTCTTTGGGTCCAATTTGTTTGGGACTCTCTGAGTTACCTGGACTTGTGTGGCTCTTTCTTCACCAGATTAGGGAAGTTTTTGGTTATTATTTCTTCAAATAGGTTCTCCATCCCTTGCTCACTCTCTTCTTGTTCTGGGAGTCCCATGATGCAGATGTTGTTACAGTTCGTGTTGTCCAAGATATTTCTTAAGCTCTTCTCATTTTTTTAAACTCTTATTTCTTTTTGAGTCTCTGTCTAATTGGTTTTCTCTATTTTGTTTTCCAAAACACTGATTGGATATTTTGCTTCATCTAACCATTTATTCCTTCCAGTATACTATTTATCTCAGATACTGCATTCTTTACTTCTGACTAATCCTTTGTTATGGTTTCTATGTCTTCTTTCATGCTGTTGAGAATCTTTATAATCATTACTCTAAACTATCTGATAAATTGCCTATTTTCATTTCATCTAGTTCTTCTGGAAAATTCTCTTGTTCTTTCATTTTTGGTCTATATCTTTGTCTTCCCATTTTGGCTGCTATTTGTTTTTCTGCCTTAGATGTTAAACTAATCAGCTATTCATCTGAATGGTTGTTAATATAATCAACCTGTAATCTGTAGTCAGGCTTAAGCACCACAGGGTGAAGCAGAGTAATTTTTGTGGACAGAGCTCTTGCTTCTGCTCAGGCTGATGCCATTCAAAGAGGACTGCTCTGCCTGAGAAAGCTGGCTCCTGCAGTATGGGGATGGCTCACCACATGGACTCTGGTGGCTGTTCCCTCAGTTCTCTCCCCAGAGGTACTAGCCCTAGACTCTCCTCAAGTGTTTCTAATCCAGTCTGCCCTCCCATTGCCAGAGACCAAGGTAAGTGACTGCAAAAGAAACTTTGTGCATTGGCCTATCAAGAGGCTCTCTGAATCACCAGTTGTCTTGCCTTGGCAGACAGAAACCCTGCTGCTTTTCACAGCTGGATGTTATCTGGGTTCCTGTCTGGCTCTGGTGCTGTAGACTGGGGAGCCCAGCTTGGGGTTTAAACCCAACACTTGTCAGGGGAAACCCCCAGCCCCTGAAATATCCCTCCAGCACTTCAGCTGTCACCCAGCACTTTAGCTGGGCACCCATGGGAGCCCAGCCAGCCCTCTTGTATCTCTGCACTCCCTATCAGTCATGTGCTGAAGTGTTTTCTTCTGTCTGTCCATTGTTGTAAGTCTTCTCTCCAGTTAGTGTTTTCAGTTGGTTACTCAAAATGATTTCTCTACAATTTAGTTGGAATTCCAGATTGGTCCTGGGAGGAGGTTAGTGTAACCTTCACTTACTCCTCTGCCATCTTGGATCAGATTTTTTTTTTAAATCTTACAAATTAACAAGAAGATAGAGAACACATAAGAAAAATGGTCATAAAAGTATAACATAAATAATTTTTAAATTGCCAATAATCATTGGAAAGAATTTTTAACTTCATTAAGAATTTAAGGAGTCAAAAAGTATTCCCTTCTCTCCATATTCTCATCAAAACTCATTTATTGATTTACTAATGTAGCCATTCTGACAGGAGTGAGGTGGTGTCTCTTTTTAGCTTTAATTTACACTTCTGTAACAATTAGTGATGAGCATCTTTTCATATGTCTATTGGCCATCTGTATGTCCTTTTTGGAGAAGTGCCTATTCAGTTCCTCTGCTGAAATTTCAATTGGATTGCTTGCTTTTTTGGTGTTATGTTGTAGGAGTTATTTATATATTTTTTATATTAACCCCTTATGTTTGTTTCATTAGTGAATATATTCTTCCAGTTAGAAGGTTTTCTTTTTGTTTTGTTGATGGCTTGCTTGGCTGTGCAAAACTTTTTAGTATGATATAGTCCCATTTGTTTATTCTTTCTTTTGTTTCTCTTACCCTTGTAGTCATATCCAAAAAAATAATATTACTAAGGACAATGTAAAAGAGTTTTATTGCCTGTGTTTTCTTCTAATTTTATGGTTTTTATTATTGCATTTAAGTCTTTAATGTATTTTGAATTCATTCTTGTATATAAGAAACTGGTTTAGTTATATGATTTTTGCATGTATCTGTACAATTTTCACAACACCATTTATTGAAGAGACTATCTTTACCCCATTGTACATTCTTGCCTCCTTTGAGATAGCTTAATTATCTGTATACATGTGGGTTTATTTCTGGGCTCTGTATTATGTTCCTTTGATCTATGTGTCTGTCTTCATGCCAGGACCATGCTGTTATAATTAATATGTCTTATAGTATGCTTTGGGTAGCATGATACTTCCAGTTTGGTTCTTTAAGATTTCTTTGGCTACTCACAGTCTTTTGCGTTCTCTATAAATTTTAGGATTATTTGTTCTAGCTCTGTGAAAAAATGTCATTGGCATTTTAATAGGGATTGCATTGAATCTATACATTGCTTTGAGAAATATGGACATTTTAAGCATGTTAATTCCTCCTGTTCATGAGCATAGTATATGCTTTCATTTATTTGTATCTTCTTCCATTTCTTTCTTCCATGTCTTATAATTTTCCAAAGACAAGTTTTTTACTTCCTTGGTTAAATTTATTCTGAGGTGTTTTCTTTTTTCTTTTTTCTTTTCTTTTTTTGATGCAATTGTAAATGGGATTTTTTTTTCTTAATTTCCTTTTCTGATAGTTTGTAACTGGTGTATAAAATGCAGCCAATTTCTGAATATTCGCTTTATATCCTGCTACTGTACTGAACTCATTTTTTAGTTCTAATAGGTTTTGGTGGATTCATTAGGGTTCTCTCTATAGAATATCATGTCGTCTGCAAATAATGACAATTTTACTTCTTATTTTCCAATTTGGATGCCTTTTATTTCTTTTTCTTTTCTGTTCTGGCTATGATTTCCAATACTCTGTAGAATAAATGTGATAGAAGTGGGCATTCTCATCTTGTTCCTGATCTTAAAGAAAACATTTTTTTAATTAAATTTATTAGGGTGACACTATTTAACAAAATTATATAGTTTTCAACACTTTTAATTTTCCCCCATTTACTATGATGTTAGCTGTGGGTTTGTCATATATGTCCTTTATGTTAAGGTATGTTCTCTCTATTCCAATTTTGCTGAGAGTTTTTATCATAAATGGATGATGTATTTGTCAAATGCTTTTTTCTTCATGTACTGATATGATCATATGTTTTTATCCTTCATTTTGTTTTGTGGTGCATCACATTATTTGTGGTTATTGAACCAAACTTGCATCCCAGGAATAAATCCCACTTGATTGTGGTATAAAATCTTTTTAATGTATTGCTGGATCCTGTTTGCAAATATTTTGTTGAAGGTTTTTGAATCTATGTTCTCAGAGATATTGGCCTATAATTTTCTTTTTAGTGTAATGTCTTTGTCTGGTTTTGGAATTAGGGTAATGCTGACTTCATAAAGTGCATTGGCAGCCTCCTCTACTCTTCAGTCTCTTGGACTCGTTTAAGAAGAATAGTTGTTAGTGTTTCTTTGAACGTTTGGTAAAATTCACCTGTGAAGCCATTGGGTCCAGGACTTTTTTGTTTGTTGGGAGTCTTTTCATTACTGATTTGATTTTTTTGGTAATGACTGGTCTATTTAGGTTTCCTGTTTCTTCTTGATTCAGTATTGGTAGAGCATATGTTTCTAGAAATTTTTCCATTTCTTCTTGGTTCTGCAATTTCTGGGCATATAATTGTTCACACTATTTTATTATAATTCTTTGTATTTCTGTGGTGTCAGATATCACTTCTCCTCTTTCATTTCTGATTTTATTTATTTTTACTCTCATATTTTTTCTTGTTAAGTCAGTGTAGTTAATAAGAAAATAAGAAGTTCATTAATTTTGTTTATCTAGTCAAAGAACCAGCTCTTGCTCCCATCGATCTTTTGTATTATTTTTTAGACTTCATTTTGTTTATTTCCACTCTGATTTTATTTCCTTTCTTCTATTCATATTTGGCTTTGTTTGTTGTTTTCTGGTTCTTTAGGTGCAAGTTAGATGTTTATTTGAGTTTTCTGTTTGTTTGCTATGAATTTCCCTCTTTGAACTGCTTTAGCTGTGTCCCATAGATTTGTGTGTGTGTGTGTGTGTGTGTGTTTTGTAGTGTTTTTAATTGTAAAAAGATGTCTCAAGGCATCTTTTGATTTCTTCCTCGATGTAGTTGTTAACCATTAATCATTTAGTAGCATGGTATTTATCATCTATGTATTTGTGTGTTTTTCAGTTTTTTCTTGTAATTGATTTCATGTTTTATAACATAGTCATCAGAGAATATGCTTAATATGATTTCTCTCTTCTTAATCTTATTGAAACTTGTTTTTGCCTAATGCATGAACTGTCCTAGAAAATGTTCTATTCGTTCTTGAAAAAAATGTATATTCTGCCTCTTTGGAATGAAATCAGTTAAACACAGCTGATCTAATGTATCATTTAAGGCCACTCTTTCTTTGTTGATTTTGTGTCTGCAAGGCCTATCCATATATGTCAATGGGGCGTTAAAGTACTGTACTTTGACTGTATCACTGTTGATCTTGCCCTTTATGCCCATAGATATTTGAGGGGTGGATATACCAACCCTCAAGCTAATTGGCTGAGAGGACTGGCCAATACTATAGTAGATGAGCTGTTTTTTGGAGGCTGATTCCACAGGGAAGGATTTACTTTAGTGGGGCTCTGGTGCCTGCCTAGTATACCCTTTGGGAGTGTTTTTTAGGAGCTAATTGGGTAGCACTCTTTTGTGGTCTGAGGCTGGCCACTAGGTTGTGTTGGTTCTGAGGCCTGTTGGGAGGGGCTCTGGTGCAGGCCAATGTCAGACTCTGCCTGTGCCCAGCTGAGAGCCACCTAGTAGGAGCTACAAAGTGATCTGAGGTTGGTAGCTTTCTGTGCTGGGCTTGGAGATGCCTGAGAGAGGCTATGCTGTAACTGAAGCCAATAGCTTAGAGTGTGGCACTTGGGACTGTTTAACAAAAGGTTCAGGGCACACTGAGACCAGCCACTACTTGTTTGGTTTTGTGAATCTTTAAGAGATTTTAGGAAAGTCTGCATTGAGATCCAAGGCTAGTGATTTGTGAGGAATAGCTCCTGAAAGAGGTTTGGGCTTGTGCAACAGTTGGGTGGGGCAGAGTCTCGGGGGAATCACCAGGGTGGAGACAGCAGTGTTACCCAAACTGATGGAAACTCAGGTTTGGTGACCACCTGCACCTGCAGGCTGAATGAAGGAAGATACCACTAAAGAACAGCACTGCCTGCCAGCACTTCTGTCTGGGGAGAACTGTCCCTCTAGCCCTCATCCTGAAGCCAAACAATTCAGTTCCTCTTCATATCTCCAGGACACTTTTCGAGTTGCTATTATTTTGTGGGAACTTAGGGCTAGTGTGTGTGAGCGAGTTTTTGTGCAGGCTCTTTAAGAAGACTCTTGGGTCTAAAGCAGCCCTTTGTCTTACCAATTGGAGTCACCAATAATTTTTCCAGACAAATTTGTGGGGACTTCTCTTCCTGACACTGGCACTTTGGGCTGGGGAGCATGCTGCGGAGATCTGCAGCTGAGATATCCCATCCAATTCTTAACCACCACATATGGGTGTGGGCCCATCTCACTTCATGTCTCTGCCCCACCTACTAGTCTCCATGTGGCTTCTTTACAGCCTAGTTATAAGTTCTGTTCAGCTATTCTTCAGGTGGTTCTCAAAAGTGGTTGTTCTGTAATTTAGTTGTAATTCTGATGTGGATGCTGGAGGGAATGAGTATAGTATTTACCTACTTGATCATTTTGACCAGGAGTCTTAAATCTATGATCTCTAATGTTCATTTTATTACCCATTAACACACAAAACTATCTTATTAAGTATGAATAAAGTCTGCATTCAGACATACCTCAAATGTTGGCCAGTCCCTCACTGAAAGGACCTTAGTGAAGCTAGGAACCTTGAAATGGTAGGTTTGGGGCAGTTTGCATATCACATGCTCTCAAATGGCAGAAAAAAACAAAGTGCGGACAAACAAGGGTCAGTACAAGGGTTAAATGAAAGTGAAATCATGGTGACCCAGAAATGCATATAAATGTACCTTAGTTCTCTGTAGAACTCATGGTACCTGAACACTGTATCCTTTCTTCAGATTACCTAGTGTCCCAAGAGAGGCATCAGTGACTTAGAGAAAAAGAGATGAAAAGTGGAGGGAAGCAGCAGGCAGTAGTGGAATATAATTTTATTTGAGAAGCATCTCCATAATTTATAGTGGACTTCAATAGGAAAAGGAAAGGCAGTTTTGAAGTTTATTGCCCTTTATATTGCTTTACTACCTTTACTAGTCCAAATTCAAAGCTAAAAATCAGAAGTGATTGTAAAACTGCAGCTTAACCAATCATAAAAGTAAGATACTCAAGCATAGAGATTTATAATTTTCATCTGCATTTTGTTCTACAAAGTTGCAAAGTGTGCAGGAAGTTCCTAGCTGATGATAGAAAACTCCTTGAAATAGAAATTTCAGGTAAATAATGTTATGATTCTCATCATTAATGGAATTAGGAGGAAGAGAGGAAGGGAAGATGGAGGGAGGGAGAAAAGAAGTAGGGGAAGAGAAGGGAGATGATACATTAAAGAAAAAGAAATCAGTATAGATTTAAAAGAAAAATAACAAATCAAGATCAGAGAGGAACTCATTACAAAAATAAATTGAACAAAGTAAGCCAAGGATTGATAGCAAATGGGTTACAAATGTGGATCATCAAATGCCCTGGGCTTGAACCCAGGTTCCCTACTTCATTTCTGGGTGACTTAACCTCCTGAAGGTTTTTAAATTACTCTCAGGATTAATTGTAAGAATCTACACAAAGTGCCTGGAATGGTGGTAGGGCAGAGAGTTCAGTGACCATAAGCTCAATGAACAGCCTTTCCTGTATATCCCAGGCCCAGAGGAAGGCCTGAGCTGAATTCCCAACCTCTACCTTCCTCTGTCTGCACATCTGGTATCGTTTGATAATAGTAACTATTTGGGGGCCTGGACAAGTACCAAAACAGGGGACGTGCAACTTTTTCTTTTTTAATTTTTATGAGTTTATATGAACCAAACTGATGACAATTGCCAGGAAGCAAATCTCAACAGATTGAGAAACTGCTCCAGAGAATGGCAGTTTTACCAGCTTATTTTACGCGTTAGAATAAAAGGAGACATAAGGGGAGTTAACATGAAGTTCATTGATTACGGATGCAGGAGAAAGCAAAGGGGAAAAATCCCTGAGATTGGATAAAAAGTTAAACAGAGATACACATACTTTTTTTTACATTTCTGGGTATGGGATAGTTAATAATTAACATTTACAGCATGTAGAGATGGTGTTCCAGCAACAAGATAACAAGGAGGGCTTCTGTCTTGTGCTCTGAGGGGATCCAGAAAAAGGGGATTGCTCTGACATTCTACAGTACACTAATCTTAGATGCAAAAAGACGGTACACAGGCTCAGTTAAAGATTGACCTACGTTAAGGAAGTTAAAGGCCTAGCATGTGATTACCTGCAATGACTTGCATTTAGTCAGGCAGTTTTATGTTCAGATCATCCTATGTGGTTACTTTCGGTCTCCAAGTTTGTAATACTTGCCTTTCGGGCCACCCCTGACCTTGTCAGGTTTAGTATGTGGCCCCTTTATTTTGTCCACAGCTTTTAAACAGTAGCTAAGCTTTAAGTCAAAGAAAGGATCTGTAACATAAGCAATAAATATTTGTAGTTTCTAATTTGTGGAGTAAGATGATAAAAGTAATATTTTTATTCTCAGAAACTTAAATAGTTATTAAGCCTTCTTTAGTATACTCACATTGCTATATACTGGGAAGAAATTAAATAATATGACAATAGCTTAAACACTGTGTGGAAATGACATTTAACTCCTCACCAACTGCCTGCTCATTTGTTTCTTTGGGGTTTTTTTAGGTATATTTCATTGATTATGCTATTATAGTTGTCCCATTTTTTTCTCCCCTTTATACCCTCTGCCCTACACCCTATCCCATTAGCCCCACACCTCTTAGTTCATGTTTATGGGTTGTACACATCAGTTCTTTGGCTTCTCAATTTCCTATATGATTCTTAGCTTCTCCTGTCTTTTTTTTTTTTTTTTTGGTCAACATTTTCCCGCCACCACTTTCCCCAGCCCCACCTATCCCTACCTTCAACCCTCAATCCTTCCCCAATTTGGCTTTGATGATGGGTCCTTTATGCATGTTCCTTGATGACCCTTCCCCTCCTTTTCCCATTATCCTCCTCCCTCCTCCCCTCTGGTTACTGTCAGTTTGTATTTTATTTCAATGTTGATGGTTATATTTCGCTTGCTTGTTTATTTTGTTGACTAGGTTCCACTTGCAGGTGAGATCATATGGTATCTGTCTTTTCCTACCTGGCTTATTTCACTTAGCATAACGCTCTCCAGTTCCATCCATCTTGTCGCGAAGGATAGTATCTCTTTATTCCTTTCTGCTGTGTACTATTCCATTGTGTAAATGTACCACAGTTTTTTGATCCACTCATTTATTGTTGAATGCTTGGGTTGCTTCCTATTCTTGCCTATTGTAAACTGCACTGCTATGAACATTGGGATGCATATGTTCTTTTGAATTGGTATTTCAGGATTCCTAGGGTATAACCTCAGCAGTGGAATTGCTGGGTCAAAAGGCAGTTCCATTTTTAGTTTTTTGAGGAAATTCCAAACTGTTTTCCACAGTGGCTGCACCAGTCCGCATTCCCACCAACAGTGTAATAGGGTTCCCTTTTCTCCACATGCTCACTAGCCCTTGTTGTTTGTTGATTTATGGTGGCCATTCTGACTGGTGTAAAGTGGTATCTCATTGTGGCTTTAATTTGCATCTCTCTGATGACTAGTGATGCAGAGCATCCTTTCATGTGTCCCTGGGCCCTGTGTATGTCCTCCTCAGAGAAGTGTCTGTTTAGGTCCTTTGCCCATTTTTTAATTGGATTGTTTGTCTTCCTGGAGTGGAATCGTGTGAGTTCCTTATGTATTTTGGAGATCAAACCCTTGTCCAAGGTATCAATGGCAAATATATTTTCCCATACGGTTGGTTCCCTTTTCATTTTACTGATGTTTTCTTTAGCCGTGCAGAAGCTTCTTATTTTGATGAAGTCCCATTTGTTTATTCCTTCCTTTACATCTCTTGCTCCAGGGACATATTGGTGAAAATATTGCTGAATGGAATGTCTGAGATTTTCCTGCTTATGTTCTCCTCTAGCACTTTTATGGTGTCATGACTTATATTTAAGCCTTTTATCCATCTTGGGTTTATTTTTGTGTATGGTGTAAGTTGGTGGTCAAGTTTCATTTTTTCACATGTAGCTGTCCAGATGTCCCAACACCATTTGTTGAAGAGCCTATTTTTACTCCATTTTATGCTTCTTCCTCCTTTGTCGCATATTAATTGACCACAGAGACATGGGTTTATTTCTGGTCTCTCTATTCTATTCCATTGATCTTTGTATCTGTTCTTATGCCAGTACCAGACTGTTCTGATTACAGTGGCCTTATAATATAGTTTGATGTCAGGTATTGTGATTCGTCCTACTTTGTTCTGCTTTCTCAAAATTGCTGTAGCTATTCAGGGTCATTAATGGTTCCACATGAATTTTTGAAACATTTGTTCTATATCTGTGAATTAGGTTGCTGGTATATTAATAGGGATTGCGTTGAATCCATAAATCGCTTTGGGTAGTATGGACATTTTGATGATGTTAATTCTTCCAATCCATGAACATGGTAAATGCTTCCATTTATTTGTGTCTTCCTTAATTTCTCTCTTCAGCGTTGTGTAGTTTTCTGAGTACATGTCTTTAACCTCCTTCATTAAGTTTATTCCTAGGCACTTTATTTTTCTTCTGGCTATAGTAGATGGGCTTTTCCCTCCTGATTTCTGATTCTGGTATTTCCTTGTTTATATACAAAAGTGCCTTTGATTTCTGAATATTGACTTTGTATCCTGCTGTTTTGCCAAATTCATTTATTAGGTCAAGTAGTTTTTTGGCGAAGTCTATAGGGTTTTCTATGTGCGCTATCACATCATCTGCAAACAATGACAGTTTTACTTCCTCCTTTCCAATTTAGATACCATTTATTTCTTTTTCTTTTCTGATCACTTTGGCTAGGACTTCCAATACTATATTGAATAGTATTGGTGAAAGCTGACATCCTTGTCTTGTTCCTGATTTTAGTGGGAAAGCTTGTGGTTTTTTCCTATTGAGTATGACGTTGGTGATAGGTTTTTTATATATGGCCTTTATTATATTGAGGTATGCTCCCTTTACTCCCACTTTGCTGAGTGTTTTTATCATAAATGGGTGCTGTACCTTATCAAATGCTTTTTCTGCATCTATTGATATGATCATGTGATTTTTGTCTTTCCTTTTGATTATATGCTGTATTATGTTTATTGATGTGAATATTGTACCATCCTTGCATCCCTGGGATGAATCCATACACCATATAGTAGATCATGGTGTAGGACCTTTTTAATGTATTGCTGGATGAGGTTTGCCAATATTTTGTTAAGGATTTTGTTGTCGATGCTCATCAGCAATATTGGCCTGCAATTTTCTTTCTTTGTTGTATCTTTATCTGGTTTTGGGATTAGGATGATGCTGGTCTCATAAAAAGAGTTTGGGAGCCTTCCTTCTTCTTAGATTTTTTGGAATAGTCTGAGAAGGACAGGTGTTAATGCTCCCTTAAATGTTTTTGTAAAATTCTCCTGTGAAACCATCCAGTCCAGGGCTTTGGTGTGCTGGGAGTTTTTTGATTACTGCTTCAATTTCACCAGCTGTTATTGTTCTGTTCAAACTTTTTGCTTCTTTTTCATTCTGTTTTGGAAGATTATATTTTTCCAGAAATTTGTCCATTTCACTCAGGCTTTCAAATTTCTTGGCATATAGTTGTTTGTAGTAATTTCTTACAATCCTTTGTATATCTGTGGTGTCAGTTGTAATTTCTCCTTTTTAATTTTTGATTTTATTTATTTGCATCCTCTCCTTTTTTTTCTGATGAGTCTGCTTAAAGGCTTGTCATTTTTGTTTATCTTTTCAAAGAACTAGCTCCTGGATTTATTGATTCTTTGAATTGTTCTTTTAGTTTCTATATCATTCAGTTCTGCTCTGATTTGGATTATTTCCTTCCTTCTACTTGCTCTGGGCTTTGTTCATTATTGTTTCTCCAGTTCTTGTAGATGTAGGGTTAGGTTGTTTATTTGAAATGTTTCTATCCTTTTCAGGTAGGTCTTTATTGCTATGAACTTCCCTCTCAGGACTGCCTTTGCTGTGTCCCATAGATTTTGGACTGTTGTGCATTCATTTCAATTTGTTTCCAGAAACTTTTTGATTTCTTCCCAGAAACTTTTTGATTTCTTCATTGATCTCATTATTGACTCATTCCTTGTTTAATAACATGCCATTCAGCCTCCATGAGTTTGATTTTTTTTTCCCTTGAGGTTGGGTTCTAGTTTCAAGCCCTTGAGGCCTGAGAAAATGCTTATTATGATTTCAATTTTCTTGAATTTATTGAGGTTTTTTTGTGTCCTATCATGTGGTCTATGGTCTGTTTTTGAAAATATTCCATGTGCATTTGAAAAGAATATGTATTTTGCTTCTTTGGATGAAAGGTTTTATATTTTAGTTAAGTCCATTTGATCTAATGCATTGTTCAGTTCCACAATATCTTGTTGATATTTTTTTGGATGACCTATCCATTGTTGACAACGGGGTGTTAAAATCCCCTACTATAAGTGTGTTGCTGTCTATATCTTTCTTGGGGTCCTCCAGGATTTTCCTTATATATTTGGGTGCTCCTATGTTGGGTGCATATAGGTTTACAATGTTTATGTTTTCTTGGTGGATTCTTCCTTTCATATTATGAAGTGTCCTTCTGTGTCTCTTTTTATGGCTTTTGTTTTGAAGTCTATTTAGTCAGATATAAGTATTGTTATGCTGGCTTTGTTTTCCTGTCTATTTCATTGGTATTTTTTTCCAACCCTTTACTTACAATCTGTGTAAGTCTTTTGGTCAGAGATGGGTCTCGTAGGCAGCATATTTGTGGGTCATGTTTTCTTATCCATTCAGCTACCCTATGTTTTTTGATTGGGGCATTTAATCCACTTACATTTAAGGTTATTATTGATAGGCACTTAATTCATTTTTTCCTTTTGTCCCTGAGTTCCTCTCTCTCTCTTTCACTCTTTTTCTTCATCTTCTTAAAGCAGTCCCTTTAGCATATCTTGCAATACTGGTTTGGTGGAAGTGTATTCTTTTGCCTTCTTTTGTCTGGGAAACTCCTTATTTCACCTTCCATTTTAATTGAGAGCCTTGCTGAATACAGTAGTCTTAGTTGCAGGCCTTTGCTTTTCAGTACTCAGAATATTTCTTGCCATTCCCTTCTGGCTTGTAGTGTTTCTGTGGAGAAGTCAGATGCTAGCTTTATCAGGGCCCCCTTGTATGTTAATTCTTGTTTTTCCCTTGCTGCCTTTAAGATTCTCTCTTTGTCCTTGATATCTGCCATTTTAATTATGATGTGTCTTGGAGTGGGTCTCTTTGGGATCCTCTTGGTTGGGACCCTCTGTGCTTCCTGGACTTGTGTGACTTTTTCTGCTCTCAAATTAGGGAAGTTTTCCACCATTATTTTTTCAAACAGGTTTTCTATCCCTTGCTCCTCTTCTTCTCCTTCTGGTATTCCTATTATACAGATATTATTATGTTTCATGTCATCCTGCATTTCCTTTAACACCTCTTCATTCTTTTTGAGCCTCTTTTCATTTTCTTGCTTTTTCTGGGAGTTTTTTTCTACCATGTCATCATCCAGCTTGCTGATTCGATCGTCTCCTTCATC
>PVJD01010355.1:0-54359 GCA_004026545.1 Mormoops blainvillei
GTAATACGCAACTACAAATAAAAACAGTACTCGGAGAGAGAAAAGCAAGTGAACAGAAGTTCATATAATGTAATTTTAGAAAGAGGCAGAGTGGTTGAAAGAAAGAACACCGCTTTCGTGTTATCTGAGCGTTTAGGCTTTGGTCCCTGACTGATTTCCCTGGCCATACTCTCCTCTTGCAAGCCTGCGGTGTTTGACATGTGTGGGCAGAACTGCGTGGGTCGCAGTGAACTGGTCAACGATATTAAAATATCCTTCTCTTCTCATGTGGATCCAACAGCCTATCTGCCAAAATTTATTAATTGGATATTTGCTCTCCAATTTATTTACATATCTGCCAAAAGTGTTTTTGAAATTTCTGGCATGAATTCTTCTGGATAAAAAGAAATATGAGCTGTAAAATAATAAAATGAGCTTGAAAATAGCAACCTACTATGTTTGACTTCTTTGTGAACAGCCAATACCTCTGTTATTCAAAGGAATTTGAATCCTTTAGAAATGATATGGATGTAGTACAGAGGATGAAACAGCCAGGAGAAACCTGTCACAACAATATATTCCTTATGTCCTAAAACCGCTGCAAGAGGTGTCCATTTGTTAGCCAGAGGAGAGCACCTGGGTACGGAGGAGTGACATGGAGCTTGTGATCGGGTGATTTCATGTTTTAAAAAATTACATGGCATCAGACCAGAGGAACAAATCAGAGAAATGTGTTAATATACATGGATAAATGAGCTCTTCAGAGATGAGGCTAAACCAAACATTTATTAAAGTACTTCTAAAAATTATACAGAGTGTTTAGAGAAAAATTCTTACAGGAACACCTGTAAGGAAAGTAGTTCTGCCTAGTCTTCCAAATGGCAACAGTTCTTGGTATGTATCTACCTGTCCAACCCCCGTCTCATTTTTATGCATTCCTATATCATAAACGCTTATAATGTAAGGTAGCCCTTATTCCAAACTTATCTAAGTTATTTTTCACCCTCTGACATGAAAACTTTGGAGCAACTTGACTTAAACTTTCAAACTGCTCTATGCAACCTGAGTTCGTGTCTTTGCCCTGTTTGGGTGAGGAGGGCCTATCTTGAGCTCCAGCTTTTGTAATCCCTGAAATGGTCCCAAGTTGTGTAGGAGCTACTTTATGAAATATCAGGTTAGAGGGGCAACAGACAGGGCTGGGAGGTGAAATACCAGAGGATGCGATTTGCATTTCTAATTTGAGATCGAATTTCAAGTCAAGCGATGATTCCTAAAACTCAGTTTGAGGGCTGATGTTGATCTATGGCGACTCTTTTTGTGCTCTGTAAGATGAATATGGAGGATAATAATGTAGTTAGTTTTTAAGGCGAATTTTAAAGAGTAATTTTGAGTGACTGACATAGTCTGTCCAGAAAGTATACATCCACGTAATATGACAAATAGAGACATATACTGAAGAAGCTACAAGATGCAGGAAACATTGTACACAGGACAATGATGTCTCAGGCACCTTCAAAGCAGGCACCTTGGGACTTCACACAGTTCTCCCAATCACCATCAGCTGTCCCGTCATATTTTCCCAAATCTCATCGACGGTCTGAAATCTCTTCCCTTTCAAAGGTGATTTTAGTTTTGGGAAAAGCCAGAAGTCTCAGGGTGCCAAATCTGGGCTGTACAGGGGCTGAGTCACTTGGCTGATTTGATGTTTTGCCAAAAAATCTCTTCTCGAGATAATGCATGAGTGGGCATGTTGTTGAGATGAACCTGCCAATCACCAGTTGCCCACAGCTGAGGCCTTCTGAATCATCTGAATAGTTTCCACAGAGGAATCTTTAAGCTTAATGCAAAATTCAGTGCAGATTCATTGCTCTCCTCACTCAGTCATTTTTAATATGTTGGCCACACAGTACCCGTGCCTACTCACTGACGTCTACCATCCCCAGTGACTAGTACAGTGAAGTCGTCATTGTTCACACATGCGCATTCCAGCCCACTCTTCTTGGCTTCCAGGTTACATCAATGTCATGAAAACCATTCTCTTTATATTAACAATGGCTGAACTCTAAATCTATATGGAAGAGGAAGACAAACATCTTATTTCTGCAATTTCAGTTATGAAGGTACACCAAATGACTTGTGGCTACTACAGAGCCACTATGTGTTAAAATCACTCTATTTTAACTATGAGAAAACAGTGTTTGTCTTTACTCGGGACCAATTGAAATTCTTAGGAAAATATTATCCTCTCACTACAATATGCTAGCAGAAGACAGATAATGTGATAGTGTATGATTCTCGGTTACAAACGCTCATCAGAGTTGGGGAGAGAGATGTTCTGTTGTAGTCAAAATTGAATGAAATGTATACAATGATACCTTGACAGTTCAGAATAATTCTTGTTGAGGACCCTCTATTCTTTCCCCCAACCTTCCTAAGGAATTAAAAAGTAAAATGTTTTGACTCAGGGCCTTTGATGTGCAAGGAGTCAAAATATGTTTTAATAACTTTGCTTCCTATCCACTGATGGACATTTCAGCTCCTGGAAAATGTATTAAACACTCTGAAATGGTTATGAAGTACTAACTTGCCAGTAGATGGGAAATACGTGTGTAGGAGGGAAAGAGAGGTTATCTCTGTAGCCTTTCCCACAGAGGACACCATGCTCTTGACCTTTTGCCTGAATCTTTCATAATGTGGCTCTTGATGTTTTACTCAAGAGTTTATTACTTACACAGCATAAAATGAAGCAGGAAAGAATAAAAAAAACTAAAATTTTATTTTTAAAAAATTTTAAAAATAATTGAGTGTAGCATTTCCAGTCTGAATCTTATGAGATTCAGACTATGTATGGGGTTTCCTGATAGATGAGCCCCTTACATTTTTCTCCAACAAGGTCTCTCTCTTCTATTAGATTCTTAAAAGCAATTCAAGATCCTCAAAGTTCTGACACACATTGACAATGCACATTACAATTTTTGATATGACAGTAGCTGGGTAATTATGAGATGTGTATTTCTGAGCCGCATGTTCGTTCACTGACGACTGTCCTGGTTTTGGGATTACACAGGCAGAGCGTACAGAAGGACTTGGGTGCTCGTGTATTGTTGGAAAGGTGGTCAGAGGAAGTAGGGAGACTGGGGGATTGGGGGAGGGTGACAGGGAGGGAGAAAGACAGCGAAAGGTCTGTTTTCAAGGTTCCATTTAGAGGCAACACCCAAGTGCTTGACTCTGCAGGAGCTTCTGAGAAATGTGCAAAATGCTCTTTTCTACATTGTTTATCCTAAGAGTAGAGGCTAGAGAGCATCTGTCTCCTTGCTTCCGTCATCCCTCATACATCGAAAATTGGCCTCGAAGGCATCAACGCCAGCTCCCCCGCTGCCTGTTTGGGTTGAAACGCCGGAGGGGAGAGGGAGCTTCATCTCCAGAGAAAGGGTCAGAGAGGTGGGGAGCCGCAGAGCACGCTCGAGGCGAGGGGCGATGGGCACGCTCAGGATTGCCCACTACAGTTTAAAACCATGGAGCTTCAGTGAGCATAGCTATGATGAACGGGAGGGAGCCAAATCCTGCAGAAATAGGTGGCAATTGTCCACATTTCACTCAGAGACACAAGCATGTGGGTCTCTAGGCCTTACCTCCGGCAGATGAAATGTGGTATATACGGTGTAGGAAACGTGTTTCTCAGTGTCTGTGCCCCCTCTAATATGACTAAAGTCAAGTTTTGTTTACGCGGCCTGTCTGTATGTAATGCCGATGCAGCTGTAAATCTTGAATTTGTTTATTCTGAAGTTTGGGAGGAAAAGTGTCTAGACAAAAGAATGGATGGTAGCTCCTTACCGCTGTCGGTCAAAGGCAGCATGTTTTTTTTGGGTTTTCTCCCCCCTTCTAGACTGACTATCCTTTAGTCTCCAAAAGCAGCATGTTCTTTGTGCCATGAGCCACTCTGAGGTCTGGACTCTTTAGACTTCACTGAGATGGCTGCTGTCGTAGACGTAGCCAGTCCACTCAGTGAGAGAAGGGGACATTCTGCCCCCCAGTCCAAAAGCAAAGACCAAGAACAGTTATAATGTTAAACACTTGAGAATCAGGATCAGATTCTTTTTTTTTTCCCTTTTTCTTGCTGGCCCTGACACAAATGTGTAGATAAGTCCAAGAAAAATACAAAACATCCAAATATTATGAACATAAGTAATGCTAGTCTCAAAATCCCTACAAGATACATCATCTATAAGAGTTGGCTCACATGTCCTTGAAATGAAAAATAAAATGTTGAACAGCTTTGTATAGTGTATGAAAAAGATTATTCAAAGATGTTGACTATTATTAAAAAAAAATAATTTGGCCATTTTGTGATTTTAGAGTAGAATTGGGAGGTTTCCTGCAGCTTACTTCCCAGCTTTTTGATGGCTCCATTTTTCCCCCCGTAGATTTAGAACTATAGCATTATATTCAAATAGAGTTTTTAAGACCAGCATTGTGAAAACAAAACTGCTTTATAAATTCTAGGCAACCATTTTCCTCAAAAATAGTTTAGTTCATATAATGTTTGCCGTGACAAATTGTTTTTGCATTTTATTTATTTGTGAGTTTCTCCGTATGATCATGAACACAGGCAACGTAACTTTTTATTCACTGCTTATGTTGTATCTGTGAACTTATTTTCTCATTACTTATTAAATTTATTGGAGTTTCATTGGTTAACAGGATCATATACTTTTCAAGTACATCTTTCGATGATAGATTTTCTGTATATTGCATTGTATGCCCACCACCCAAAGTGAAATATTAACAAAATGTGTCTTTAAATCATGTAGAAGAAAACTCAAATAATGCTATTTAAACGTATGACAAGAAATTCACGTTCAAGAATCACCTTGACAAAGGCATGTGACCGGAGGGCTAGTTATTAGCAGGTATTAATGTATGACAGGATGGTAAATAAGTAATTCTTCTCTATGTTAATATGACTAAAAGGTATGACAAAGAGGGTGGGTGATCAGAGTGCCTCCCGAGGGACGCTGTCCGTGCCGACCCTGGTGGGATGCACTGCTGTCAAGTCTCTGCACCTAGAAGGCTTGGCACCACCTCCTAAGTATACGTTGAATGTATCCATTTTTCTCCATCTTGACCTGTCTTGTCCCTAGCCCAAGCTAATCCAATCACTCCACGGACCACTGAAATTGTGTCCCAGCTTCTATTCAAGCAACTCTGATGTCCAAAACAGCCAATATGTACTTTTAAAAATTATGTTATTTATGTGTCGAAAGAGTAGAAATTAATAGGTCACAGTGGAAAAAAACCACTGTTGTCTCTCCTTTCCAAATGTGTACACACACATGGCACACGCTCCCGGGCATCTTCCTTAAATTATTCTTTGCCGTAGCTCTATCCTATGTCTCAAACCAGTTTTAGGTCAGGTTTTATATTTTTGGTCATTCTGATAATACGATGCCACTTTTAATCACAAGAATTGTTAACTTTGGTTATCAAAATGGCCAGCGAAACCCAAAACGGTGTTTCAAAATGCAGGCTTTTTTTCCATTTCAGCCTGGGTTTGCCTCCTGCTACCAGCATGGGGCCTGCTCGACATCTTCCTCTCAGTCCCTGGAGCTCCACTTCCTCTCTTCTTCCCTCCCGCTCCCCAGCTAGGCTGCCTTTGGTCCTCCCAGGGTTGCATCCAGGACTTTAAGAAAATCACTGATAACACGGTGACCTGGCAGGTGCTCTTGCGGCAGGAATTAGATTTCACTTGTCAGTGGGGCACTTTCAAGGTTCCATGGAAATATCGACATTTGGAAAATTCTAACTACAGTTGCTCTGATGTCAGTGATTTTATTCCTGCTTTCATTAGTCCCCGAAGACCAGAAACCTTAAGACCTGGGCAAATGGTGGTTCAAGCCACAGACCATACATTTCTGTTGGCATCTAATCATCACTCCATCTTACTAACGTTTAAGATAACCTCAGGCTGGCTGATTCTCCCAACAAGCAAGTACTCGTGCTTGCCCCCAGTATTGTGGGAGGACAGTACAAGTTCCACCAACTTGAAAGGCTCGGGCCATTGGCAATTGCCTTGCATTATCAAACTTCTCAGTCTTTGCGCCCCAAATTGTGAGAGTCCCATGACAAGCTTTCTGTTTATTTCCCTTAGAGCCCCTCTCATCTGACTTTAATTCAAGGAGAAATGAGTGTCCACAGAGTGTCACAAGAAAAATCCAAAGAAACAATCTCTTCTGGTCTTTCCAACATCAATTCACTTGTTCCCCTGGAAGGATGTCGGCTTATGAGAGGGAAAAACCATTTTCTATCATTCTCTTCTAAGGCCCACATAAGTGGAAGAGCACCCAACTTTGCAATGAGGAGCTATTCGGATACATTACATTGTTCTTGACGGCTACAAGGCTTCAGCCAAACTCTACGGCATTGTATCATCCTGGTGAACATTGAAATCATACAGTTCTCTGCTTAACATAATATCTGGAGAAACCAATTCAGACTTCAATTGAGAAATCAATTAAGGTTTGCTTGTAAGTAAGAAAGATTCAAAATACCCGTAACCTATGTAAGAGACATTTTATTTTTATATGCGATAACCGTAAAAGGTAAGGGGTGGGGTCTGCGCTGTACAGAGACTCAGCTTTCGTGAGGTCCTCAGGACCCTAGTTTATTCCTTCTCGTAAAGAGGGCGACTTCCACTGCATGGCCAGAGGTAGCTTCTTTGGCTGTAGTCTTCCTGTCCACGTTCCAGCCAACAGGAAAGAAAAAGAAACTGAGAAGAAGGGAAAGAGGAGACAGGAAACATCTGTTTTTAAGGAAGGCTCTTTGGGCAACCAGTTGATGCATCTGCTCAAATCCCATTGGTGCGAGCTTATTCATATGGTTGTATTTAGTGCGAGAGATCCTAATAAATGCGTTCCCCCACCTCTGAGCAGTTATGCGCTGGATCACCGTGGAAGGATAAAGTGCATAGGTAAGTGACAATGAGGAGGGGTTTCTTCCCAATTTCCTCTAGCATGACGATCGGAATCTAGATTCCATAGTGAGGCCTACAGTGCACTCGATGATCTGACACCTGCCTGCCTTCTCGGCCTCAAGAGAGCCTCCCTCCCTCTCGTGTGCTGCAGCCATATAGAAATTCCGTCCGTTTCCTGAACATTCCAGGCTCATTCCTAACTCCCACTTTCTTTCCTCAGATTGTCTCCTTGACAGCTCTAGCCAATTACATCCTCACTAATGCTTCCCGCAATCAATGTGTCTAAATCGGGATGTAGCTCTAGTTCGATATGTTTCATTGTCTGTAGAACAGTTCCGTCACTATCAGAGGTTGTTCGTTTTTTTACTACCTGTGTCCCCACAATAGCACTGTGACTGCACAGCATGCCCTATGTCTTCTTTACCATTTGATCCTCAGTCCCTGTGATGCTGCCAGGCACGTAGTAGGTACTCAGTATTTACTGAGTAAGTGTGTGCACATATTAGTGTTTTTTCTGAGGTAAAGCCACCGCAAAAGCAGGTGGTTGTGTCTGAACGCTTTATAGAAAGTATTTCATGGTGATGGTTGTGACTGTTGGTTATACTCACCCTTCCCCCCGGTCAGCCTTTCCTTACCAGGTAATTATTTAACTAAGGCAATCCTAATGTTTACTCAAATGACTCTTGAAAATAGTATAGTTTTCAAGGAACAAAAGCCACCACAGTTTTACTTCACTTAAGAAAAGTGGACTATAGCACCGTGGGAACAGTCAGCGATCTAATTTCCTGCTTTTTAAAAACAGTACATGAGCCATAGAATTAATATTCCCATTTAGATAAGCCACGGATGCTTAAAATGTCCTAATTTTTGTCCCTATTAAATTACATTGTAATATTTCAAACATAGGTTTCGTTTTATCTTTTTACTTCCCAGTAGGTAAAAATAGCTATCTATACATGCTTAATAGTTTAAACCATGAAGTTTCAAAAATATAATTTCTTTCCCCTAAAAGCTCCCAAAGTCGTGGACGTTGCCTGCGCTTATAGCTCGACAACGCCGCTCAGGGCATGGCTTCTCTTCCTTGTCAGTGTTTGGTCGCGCGCTCTTAGAACAAAACACTTAGGACCTTTCATTGTCTTGTTTTGAGGCTTGTGTAAGAAACAATACATTTCAATTGCATATCGTTCGCCTACTACATTCTATGATTAGTATTTTAAAGATGGTGTTGCTGTTTATTTAAAATTGAACATTGTGGGTCTTCCCTATACATCTACTGACCCCTGAAGGCACTGGTCACCTGAACCACCTCGCACACAGACACACCCGGCAGGACTTCTCTAGTTTTTTTCTCCTGATGTGTTTGTACGGCACAAGGCATTCATTTACATTTTCTAAAATTAGATGTTTCGTATACATGTTTTATAGAGTTTATATACAGGGTGGGGCAAACGTAGGTCTACAGTTGTTTGTATGGAAAAATAAGACAATAGTTACTAAATAATAATACAATGAATAAACTCTGTGTTTCATGTACTTAGAACTATAAACTTACTTTAGCCCCACCTGGTATTGAGGAAGTAGCTCTCAATCGCTTGAATCATGTGATTATGCCAACGTATGCACATTTTTACATGCATCTGAAGTTAATGTATGTGTACGGTGCTCAGGCGACACCTCATCAAAATATGAACAGCATGAAACCTTCACTTTGCCTAACACAGTCCACCATTTGACATTTTCTTTGTCGATCCCAGTGGCTTACATAAAATGTTATGGGCACAATTTATGCTTTTATTTTTCTCCTTCTTTGGTACTGACCTCCCGTGTATGCTTATTGTCGTTGCCTCGTTCCCCTGCCGTGTGTCGGTCACTTCACATGGATCTGCTTCACATGGAAGCGTTTCTCCTCCCCTCAGGGAGGCGTGGCCTCTGCCTCCATGCTACCACAGCCTCACCTTCTGTTCCTCCCTTCCCTTCACCAGCTTTCAGCCTCAAGTTGTGTATCGGTGAGGGCAACCACATGGGTGTAAAAAGAGTTAGCAGAGCCTTATCTTAAGATACTGACCTTTTTTATGTCGTGTCTTGGGAACCTTATTAGATTTATAAATATTTGGTGTGCAGAGTCTTCGTCTTATCTACTTTTTATCTGGTAAAATGCCAAATAATTTGGCTAGCCTTTAATAAATATTTGGCAGCACGTCTGCATAGATAGAAACTTATTTTGGTGAAGTTTCTCAGTGCCTAGAAAGGTATTACACAAGTCATCGTTTTGATAACCAACCGAGCTAAGTCAATTTCTCTCTGTGTTCCCCCACCCTTTCTATCACATTAGCTTAGTTTGTATTCATCAAAGCAGATATACCTGCATGTACATTTGAAAGTTAATATAGTGTGAATATACATGAATACAGTGACTAATAAAACACTTGATACTACTAAGCAGAGTATTTACTGCCTCTTTCATAACTGAGAACAGTTAGAAGTTCAGTCAAAGCTGGAGCCTCCAAATTTTAGGAAATAGGAAATGACTGTGGATCTAGAAGTCCATGCATTAGGGAAAATGTGCTGCCCAAAGCGTTGTTATCTAAAGAAAGCAACTGCTATTAGAAGTCTCAATGGTCACATTAAGAATGTCTGCATATCCATGTAGAGAGAGGATGTATCCATATAGAGGTAGTTCATAAAGGTGCAGTACTTGAAAGTGCACGGACAGGAAGGTGATGGGAGTCTGAGAAGTTTGTCAACGGGTAGGGGAGCCATCAGCTCGGGCTCCCAGGTGCTTCAAACTGCGACAATCTTCAGGGTGGGCAGACATTAACTCAATGCCAGCAAATTAACAAGGAAACAGTCACTATCCCTAAGTCAAAAGTTAAGAATTAAGGTGGCAGGAATACACTAGGCATTGATTTCTCAGACTCCATTGTCAGCTTAGTAGTGGAAAAGCAAAACAGAACCAGTTAAAGAGATCTTAGATTAGTCTAGAATACCTAATGGATCCTGTGCCTGGGGTTAAAATGGATTCTAATGGGGCACAAAATTGGCTACGTGGGTGGACCCGAAGGGAGGGAAAGGCTGTAGATTTGGAAAACAGGCAAAAGCTGATACAATTATGTTTATTCAAATGTGTTGTGGTATATGGTTTGAATCATGAAATAATGCAAATATATTTTGAAGATATATAATGAACCAAATTAGTACACTATCTGCATACTCTTCTAACATTGTCCTATCTCCTTATTGATTTTTCCATATCTGAGTAGCACTACTTTAAGCTGGGTTCCTTTAAAAACTTAAATAGTTGTAACTAAAAGAATTATAACAAGTGAAAAGTCTGCAAGAGGTATGATTAATTAAAGTAGCTATGAAAATAAATAAAATAAAAAGACAAGATTACTCTATTTTAGCTGAACTCATTTGCTTGTCTACACCCTCACTTCTGTGCCTGCTGCTGTGTGAGAACAGGGCCGATTAGCGCATGCCTAAAGGAACACAATCAGTTTCCCCACTGCACGATCAGAAGGATTAAAAGGAGATGCTTCCGTGGCTGTGTGGTTCAACGTCATTCAAGTATGATGACTCTGTGTCCCCCAAGAGTTTCTTCAGAATCACCAGACCCCACTTTTGGCAAGATATTCATGGAATAGAGATACCTCAATACATGCAAGCTTTAATCACTGTGGGTTCAAGGGAAAATGAATAACAGACAAAGAAAAGCATCCTAACCAAAAATTTTCTACTCAACGTTTTTTTAAACATTAGCCAGAGTCTCTCAATAATTGATATTTAGGTTATGTTTGCAAGTATGTTTAAATACTTGGGTTTTTCCAAGTTCAGGTAACATGATTATGTTTATAATTTGGTTTTTTATTTTTGCAGATCTCTTTCCCTTTCTCTTTCTCATTCTTCCTCAAACATGCATTCTTTCCTTTTCTTAAGCATATATATATATATAGTTAACAATCTCAATTACATACACACATATTTAGAAATAAAAATTGAAAATATATATTTGATACCGCAGATACTGATACCTAAGTTTTTCTAAATATATATCTAGTGCTTATACATAACTACTTTGAGAAATGTTCTGCAAAGTTAGACACTAGAAAGGTGAGTACCAGTTTCTCATTCTGAAGATATATTGATTCAATGTCATAACGTATGTGGGGAAATACACGTCCTCTTTTGAAACAGAAAATCTAGAAATCACCTTTATTCGTCCCTCACTTTTATGAAATTTAACCTCAGGATGTTTTCAACTTTAGTCAGGAAAGTCAGCTTTCAAACCGTTTATCAGAGGTCTTTCTTTAGAGATGTAAATACATTATTTCCGATGGGAACGAGGCT
Source organism: Mormoops blainvillei (assembly GCA_004026545.1). NCBI lineage: Eukaryota > Metazoa > Chordata > Mammalia > Chiroptera > Mormoopidae > Mormoops > Mormoops blainvillei. The sequence continues at coordinate 11,297 of PVJD01010355.1, forward strand.
CACCCCTTCGATGGTAGACACCTGCCTGTGGCAACCAGACTAAGCCCCCCACCTCATTATTCAGATGCCACACGGCAGATGGCAGATGACAATGACCTTTAGTCATTTTGTCCAGCGAGAGATTAAAGTTAGCTCATAAATTGCCAATCTGCCGAGCCATCTGGTCTTTCACGATGGACTCTTTTTTAAAAGTCATTCAGAAGGGTTAGGAACATAATTTATTGATCACCTATGTTCAATATGTCGTTGTCTTATGATGATAACCTGTAAACCTTTGGGGATGTGCTTGTTTCATGTGAAGTGTGTGCAGTGAACCTTTTACATACATTTTTCTATAATATTTAAATTTCTTTTACATTAGGTGTTTTGATTTTTTTCTGCTGTGGGAGGGAGGTGGGGAAGAGTATAAACAGGCTTGATGTGAACTCAGTGAAGACCTTTTGCTAAGCAGTGGCCATAAATTTCCCAGACATAATTTTTGCCACACTGATAAAAGTAGATAGTGCATATTCTAACACTTATGCATTTTGTCATTGTTGATGCTGCTTTAAAGTGGAATTGGAAAATTTTACTTAAATTTAAGGCCCGATGCTTAACTTTGTAACATGGTAAAAGGATTTTAAGAAGTCCTCCATCTGACCTTGCTTTCCACAGGTAATTTCTAACTTTCCGTGTTCTAAGTAACACAGAAATCTAAATCAATAATCTAAATAACACAGGGATCTCTGAGAAGTAGGGGTTATTATGAAAGGCTGAATTATTTTACAGCTGTGAACTCCCCAAATTGCTGCTTACTTTTGTGGAATTCAGAGATTATTTCAGTTAGTCACTTTACAATGAAAATTTAACTTAAATGTCAACTATTTGACATTTAAAATAAATATGATGCTTTACAGCCTGTAATATTATCATCCTTGATAATTTCTAACATTAATATATGAAGCGATTGTTTGCTGAAAGGATCGGTGAAAGTAATCACTGCACAGAGGCATAGCAGCCCTTTATTTAGGCCAACTGTTTCCTGGCAAGCAGGCAATAGGAATTATTTATTTGGTTTTTTAAAGGCATCATCACTATTATTAATATTGTTTCATAAAGTAGACTCATAGGTAAGAACAATACACAATTTTTTCATCATTTCCTCTCTTTTTATTTCTCCCCTTTTTGTATCCTAATTCCCTGACTGCGAGATTGGGGATGGCTTTTGACTGTCAAGAACTTGCCAAATGAGGGATGGTTAAGGGTGGCACTGGGTTTCTCTTTTTCCTAGTGTTCCTTCTGGGGACTGCTGTTCACTGCGGTGCTAGCAGTCTGTCTAAGGGGTTCTGTCCATCTGTCTCCTGGCTGCAGGGCAGATGCCACGTTTGCAATTGCTAAAGAGCGAAGACAATGGGAAACATAATAAGCGTACAAAAGCTCAGAGAGAGGGTTGCATCAAACTATAAAGTGACGTTTGACAAATACGTGATGGTTTGGCCATGGTTTATTTTAAGACTTTTCTAACAGTCATTCCCCGTCACCATGAGAGTAGGCAGCGGGGTGTCCTGACTTCAGGCAGGTGACTGTCCCATCTTCAGTTTCCGCTGTCATTGATTGACTGTTGTCCTTTATGGTGACTTGCTGAGGACCTGAAATTTTAATGTATGCTTTATTCGTTTGCTTTATTGTCACTGCCCACGAACACAGCTAAAGATAACTATGATGAGAAGGAAATAAATACAGAGGTTTCTATGGATGTTGTTCTCAAAAGCTCTACCTGAGGCCTTCCATTTCTTAACTGGGAAGGGGAGTTGTCTGACCTCTCCCTTTCTTTCTTTTCCTAAGCACTGGCAACATTTTCTGTTTTAGAAGAAGCCCTGAGGGCTGAGCGAGGGTGTGTGTCAGAAGTTGTCCTGAGGCTGTGATGTCTAGTTTCCACAACAGTTGGTCGTTGTAACTGTCGAAGGCGGAACAGCAGATAAAAATATGAACCTATTGGTCAAGGCATGCTCGGCTAATGCACGCCCAGTAGGTCACTCAGTTCTCTCGATTTTTGACAATGTCCATTATGACACGAGCGTGGTTCTTTGACATAATTTTTCCTTTTCTTGGATTACTTTTAGATCCCACTAAATGATGTTGTAAGTGGACATGAGCTTGAGTAAAACAAATGAATAGATGTTTCCTAAAGTTGCAGTTTCCAAAGATAACCTCAGGGCACCTGCCAGGCCACCTGCTCTCTGACAGTGTGAGGCCACTCTCAGAACTGGAAGCAGGCAGGGTTTTGTGATTGTCTCCCTACTAGACACACTGGGAGCGAACTGAGCCCTGAGGCCAGGTCAGAAAAGGCCATACCTTTGTCTCCTGGATCACCAACACCCTTGCACGGATCCCTGAGTGCCAGTGAGGAGCTCAGTGGCCTGCGGGCTGCAATTTGAAAAAGTCCAGACGAGCCCCCATGGAGAGACAGCATGGGGAAGCCCTGAGTGGACAGGAAGGGTGGGCAAAGCCAGGGCCCTGTTCCCACACACCCCATCCCCTGCCCCAGTGCCACCCCCATCTGCCAGTTACCCTGTGACAGACCCTGAGCCAGGAATCCTGGCCAAACCCTTCCTGCAGAAACCTTGGGCGAAAATAGAATGATTGTCATTTCAGAGTCATTTGTTATATAACAATAAGCAGAACAGCATCCAAGACGACACAATTCTTGATACGTTTGTGTGCACAGCACAGCCGTACACGGCGAAGGCTTTTCCTTTCCTTCCTCCTTCCTAAATGGCAACGGTCTGTCTGGAGACTCCGCTATTTTCCCCAAATGTTACCTTCTGGGAATCCCAGGACTCGAGCCATTGTTCCACATTTTTTTTTTTTTTTGGCAGTGTTATTTTTTAACTATTATATAAAAGACAAAATAATTGGAAAGTACGAAATAATTTTAAGTAGACCATTTACAATAAGTCTACATCATTGTCTGTTTTTGTTTTTGTTTTTAAGTTGGGGTGAATTTTTTTTGGATTAAAGGTTCACATTAAGGGAAAAAAAGTCACAAAATGCTGACATTAAAAAGAAGACCATAAAGAAAATGCATACCATCTTGAGAGAAGACTTTCCCAATCTCTAATTAGAGGATATTTGGATATTCTGAATTCTTTTTTCTTTTTGCAGAAACCCAGAGAAGAAAAGAGAAACTGACAACTTAAATCAAAAACATGTTTTTTAAGGAAAAATATTTTAGGGAAAATAATTAGTTAGAAAAAGATTTTGGGGTATTTATAAATAACTGAGAAACTACTCCCATAATGTGACAGAATGATCAATATTAAAAGAAATAAAATGGCTCAGGGAATATCATTTTTTTACCATTATCTTGGGGGGGGAAAAGTGGTTAATTATTTTTGGAAAGGTATCTGAAACTGTAACAAAAGTTCAACAGTTCTTGAGGTCTAATGTCTCTCAAGTGGACTTGTATTTCTAAACCACTCCCAAACTTGTTCTCTTTCTCTCTTTTTCTCTTCTTAAATAATAGAGACATTATCACATGGTCACCGGATTGTTTTTGCTCTGAAATCTTTCATGAAAATATCAATTTTAAGAAGCAACTTTGTCGGAAAGAAGTTTCATGTGTTGTTATTTTTAAAGACCGATGACAATAAACAACATAACATTTGGTTTTTTATTTGTTTTGAAAGATTGACTCTAATCAGGGGTGTCTAACCTGAGACCCAGGATGGCTATGAATGCAGCCCAACACAAAATCGTAAATTTACGTCAAACCTTTTGTTTTTGTTTTTTTGTTTATCAATTTTCATTAGGGTTTGTATATTTAATGTGTGGCCCAAGACAACTCTTCTTCTCCCAGTGTGGCCCAGGGACGCCAAGAGGTGGGGCACCCCTGCCAGACGCTGAAGAGTTTCCTCTCTGAGAGTAATAGTCAATGCCGATATGAATTCCTGTTGGCACCTGCTGGTGGCCAAGGGAGTGGTGCGCGGCACTCTCATTGTTCTTGTCTGTTTGTTATTTTAGTTCTATGGTGATGTTTACAATCGCCTATCATCCAGATAAAGTGTAGCATCAGGTCCTTCTGGTCTAGGGAGTTCTATTTTCTCCCCCATTTTGGAAGCACGGGCATCTCACTCCTTGCCCCACAGAACTTTGGGAGTTTAATAAACACATTTAAAATGGGAACTTTCCTTATTTTGTTACAAATACCCTTTTGCATTCAAGTTATTAACTTGAATGTTTCTGTAGAACACACAAACACACATGCACATACCCAGTAGAGCAAGGGAGACAGGAAGACTGGAAGGAGAGGGATTTTTTCCCCTGTTTCTAATCAGTCATAAATATCTTTTCCATCAGGAAATCAGGATCGGGATATAAATATTTTCTAAATATTATTTTTTCCGATAATTCTAGCAGTATTCTATCCGAAGTCAAGCAAAGACAGATCTAGTCACATAAAGGAAGTATGTATGTCAATGGACTATTAATGAAAAAAAATGTTCTTTTCCTAATAGGTTGAAGTATTTTAAACCCCACTGCTTTTCCGAGCTACGGGACTGAACCTGCCACACAGTCACGCCCTTAATGGCTCTGAGCTTGGTCATTCTTGTGTCATCACATTTCACCAATCTGCTTATTCTTGACTCAGAAAAGAAAACCCATTTCCAGTTCCAAGAGGAAGATGATGAAAATACTTGCCATGTATTTCTTTTTTCCCCTTTGAAACACAATAGCATGTATTAGGGACTCAGCAAGGTCCTCAAAATATCTCCCAAGAGAAGTTACTAGAATGAAACTGCTATATACATGTCTGAACAGACTCTGAGGGTCCATTTCTGAAACTAAAATTTCCTCACCAGATTTACTGTGGACACCCTCATGGCTACTTCCACTCTTTGTTTTTATTTATTTTTCCTCTTATTCGTTTCAAATTGCTGGAGAAGGCTATTAATAAGACCAATGTATAATGGCATTGCATGAAACTTTAAAAAAATTAGCATTTATAAGTTTCTTCAAGTAAGTCCCTCTTAGTTAAAAGTTTTGAAAATTCAGATTGACTCTTCTTTGTGGTGTGAACATTTTATCTAAAGTTCTAGAATTTTTATTGTGTAAGTGTCCAAAATGACATGTTGAAGTAACCTTTAGTTGAAGAAAAGTTTAAAATAATCATTACAGCTCTTTATAATGCCCACAGAAATAGAGAATTTTAATTGCTGAGTATAGTATGCAATAAATGCTAATAAAATGCTCTGTGCAGAACACAAAGGTTTGTTTCACTAGAAAATATTTTGAAATAATTTACCTTTTACATTATGCCATGATGAAATGGGGCATTGCCTACTCTCAGAATTCAAATAAAACACATAATTTCAAGTGAACCTAAATTTGAGCCATATAAACATTTAATTAAGAATGAATGAAATATTGTACTTGAACAGATTATAAATAAAAAGCATCTGTTGGGCAATTTCTGAATGACGAGCTGTATTACATTCTGTTATAGGCATTTTAAAAAAGAAATGTATAACATAATTTAAAATGGCAGACATTTTTTCTTATAAATCCTGCCAACTGGTTTTATACATAATGTTATTCTAGAATGCTACCCACATCTTGCCAAAATACATACCGAATAATCTTTTCTCCCCCCAGACTGGCTCCGCCCACCCTGCAGAACTTGACTTTGTTAGGAAGTTGGAGCCCATGAGACCTGACATCACCTGCACTGAGTGAGCCCCAGACAGAATCAATTTCATGTCATGCAAAAATCAGCTCTGACTCAGATTTTCTAGTTCATTTTTGGTCATGTACTCAAAAGGATATCTGTTTTCATTTTTAAATGTTATCCTTTATAATGATGGAAATGTCGCTACACATAAATGGAGAACATTTTTTTTGGTGAATTACTATTACTGAAATTTGTGGAAGAGATTCTTAAAACCCCCTAACAATTTAATTGTTTTAAAAAAGTCTTTGTTTAACTGGCTAGTTCACACTGGAATCTTTTCTTCTTCTTCTCTCTGTGAAATTTGAAGACAGCTCGATAACGTTCAATATTTTAAAATCTCGTGTTTACCGAGGTAGAATTTACCTAAAATTTACCATTTACATGTATGAGTCAAAGAGTTTTGAGGAAGTTTTTCAGCTATGTAACCATCACCACGGTCGACATTTATTTTTATCACTCCGAGATGGCTCTAAGGTCAATCCGCCCACAGTCGATCCACTCCCCTGAGCCCCGCCCTCGGCAACCACCGATCTGATTTCTTCCTCTAACCTAACCTTTTCCCGGATGTCATATAAATAGAACGATACAGTATGTAACCTTTGATGTCTGGGTCGTTTCTCTGACCGCAGTGCTTTTGAGCTTCATCAAGGTTACTGCGGGTATTCACAGTGCACTCCTTTTAATTTCCGAGTAGCATCTCACGGTATCGGTTATACGGCACTTTGTTTCTTCATCTGCTGATTGATTCCTTCCAGTGTTTGTCTAATTTAAATAATGTGGCTTTGAACATTGGAATACAAATCTTAATGTGGACACATACAGAGGTGGGTACAAGTAGGTTTATAGTTGTTCATATGGTAAACAATACAATAATTAATAAAACATAATGTAAGAATAAGCTGTGTTTTGTGTATTCACAACTGTAAACCTACTTGGCCGTTCCCAGCCATTACGGCTCTCACCCCACAAGCCTAGGAACCAATGTGGGGATTCTGCCAACAGCTGAGCATGTCTATTCCTTTCATGAATTTCAGAAGAGGGAAACCAGCCACAGGATGGGTTCAGGTGTTACGAGAGAAACTCCCAGAGACTCCGTTCTTCTCGCCAATGCAGTAAAGATTTACAGATCAACGAGTCTGTTATCGGGCAGGCAGGGTCATCGGTGATCCGTTCTCCTGTCCTGGAAGAGAGCGGGCCTTGCCGATGTGGGGGAGAAAGGCAAGGGCAGGGGTGGCAAGACCAAGGGGCAGGTCCTTTGTCCTGAGGACTTATATAGTTGGCAGGTGGGGGAGGGTGAAGAAGTTACATTTGGATGGACAGGTGAAGGCGGCGCTAGCCTTCCAGAACGGGGCTTGAATACCCAAAGGTGTTAATGGGCTTCTTCTTTTGGGCACCACGGGTCTTCTCTGGCTGCTCAAGCCTTGCGATGAAAGCACAGTCTCAGAGACACTGTTTCCCAGATAATGGAAAAGATACTTAGAATTTCAAGGACTGCGGAGTCCGTTTGGGGGGACATGTCTCCCTCCTCTTCCTTGCCTGTGCTTGCTGTCTGTCCTACCTAACACAGGGTCCCACTGGTCCCACTGGTCCCACTGTGGGGTGACCCTGAGCCAAACACCATTCATCACCTGATATCTTAAGCCCCTCCTCTGACGGAGACATTTTGGCTGTCCTGGAATTTGTGTCAGTTCTGAGCCAGTGTCCAGTAGTCCCCCATATTTTGATTATTTCCTTTCTCTAATGCAGTTACCTTAGTAAAAGAACATCGGTTTCTTTATGGATGGCTGAGAAAAAGATTAATTCTGTAAGGACTCATTAGTATCCATAATCTTTTGTTTATCATTTTGTTTCTTATGTACCACATACCCTTGTGGAGAAAACTGATTCTGCATAAGGGAAATTTGTAGTGAAGAAGTAAGTAATTTAAATCAAATTGTGATTTATTTTCCTCAGTCATCTTCAATGACTAATATTATTCATTCCAATTCTGTTAATCATATTTTCATAGATTAAAATTTGACATTTTCAGCCTTGGCTCGGTGGCTCAGTGGATTGAGCACTGGCCTGAGAGCTGGACGATGATGGGTTTGATTCTCAGTTAGGGCGCATGCCTGGGTTTCAGGCCAGGGCTCCAGTTGAGGGTGTGTGGGAGGCAACCACACATTGATGTTTCTCTTCCTCTTTTTCTTCCTCCCTTCCCCTCTCTCTAAAAATAAATAAATAAAATAATTTTTTAAAAATTGACATTTTCTAGTAGTTTTGATTATTATCCCTTATAAAACCAAACCCATGTTATTGAATCAGCTAAATCTTTCCTCAAAAGCAAGAAAGGACATCAAAATTTTCTAGGCTTATTAGAAAAGAGATTTGTTTGAATTGTTAATCATCTGAAACTCATTAACAACTGAAAGGTGCGATACCTTAGGGAAGTCATTTTAAGAATGCTCACTTTTCTATGTCTTGATTTTATATTCTGCACTTGTATTCGGGTAAGTAGAATAAAAGTGAATATGTTTAAATTATGTTACCCAATGATTCTCAAGTTCACTAGAACAAAAGCCTCCCTTTCACTTTTTGCATCAAGTGTTGGCTTAGCTTCAAGGTAGAATGAAAAAGACATACTTGCACATACTCACTGCACCAGGGAGCCAGGCAAAAAGTAAATAAAAACTGCGACAACTGTATTAGCATAAACAATAAAATATAATTAAAAAAGACAAAAAAACTTCAGAAAAATGTTTGGTTCAAAGTGTGGAAAAAATTGTTACATTATAAGTTTATTTCCCCTTTGGCTTGGTTTTTGACCTAATAAAAGGGAAGAGACTCTGTTACCTCTTTTAAAGCAGCAGTAGCTGCCAGAGGAGTAGCGTAATGCGCTGGAGAATAGACGTGCCCAATCTTCAGGTCCTTTCTGATGATTCTAATTGAATTAAAATCTTAGATTCTCATTTACATACTGTGGGAACAACACTACTGTCTACATACATTGGTGGTTCTCCCATATTTCCTCTCTCTCTCTCTTGCAATGGCAGATCATGGTTTCAACCCAATAATGCTTGCTATAACCCCAGGTATGTTTTGAACTATGTCAGATACTTATTTCCCTAGAATAGAACTCCAAACAGCAATCTATATTTTCACATTTTTAAGAACTTTATTTTTCTGGAAAGTCCATTGATATTTGCAAAATAATCAAGCAACTGGAAAGAGACAGCCGAGAACATTTAAAGTCAAGCATCAGCAGTGCCCGAGGCACCGCATTCTCCCTTACGCTGTTTTTCTGACAGAGCTCCATTTCCCCGCTCTCTCTTCTCTCCACTCCCAGGACAGACAAAGGTGATCGTCCACCAAGACCGGGTAACTTAGTCATCCATTAAGAAACCCTACGTGCACTCAACCAATAGCTTACACCACAAGGTCGCGCTCATCTTAATGAGATAATGCACTTTCTGTAGAGAAGGCAGAGTTTTAAAACATGGTGTTCAAGTCTTAGAGAAGAGACCTGCATCCATTGGTTCTAACTGTGTAGAAAGCATGCAGGCTACAGCTCTAGAAAGTGAGATCATATACATTTATTTCTCAAATCCATTATGTTTAAAAATTTTCTAGTATCTTTAATTCTGACAAGGTCCCTATATTTTGTATTCTTAATGACACATGAAGAGGAGTGACATGATTAGTTTAACATTTCTAAAGACTTAGTAACCTGTTGTATTGAGATAATACTGAAGATGGCAAGGGCGGAAGAGGGAGACCAAGTGGGAGACTCTTATTATAATCTGTTCAAGGATGGTGATGACCTAGAACAAGAAAATTGCAGAGAAGGTAATTTTACATCTATTCAAGAAGCATTTATAGAGAATCAATGAAAATAGATAAGCAATAGAGGCCAAGAAACAAGAGGCTTTAAAAAAATTTTAAAGCAGCCGTTATAAAAATGCTTCAACAGATAATATTAAGGCTATTATGCAGTCATCTACCTGTTAAAATATTATTTATAATATTAATAACTGGACAAGAAATAGTTGCGTAAAATATTGCATATATGGTTTATAGGCATTGAAGTATATTTGTGAATGATATTGTAAATGACAGTATAATATATACCACATAGTATTAAGTCATTTTGTGTGAAAAAGTAAAAAATGTGTGCCCAATTTATATTTTTACCTCTTTCGTTAAGTATACTAGCCCTATGGAAAAGCACATTATATAAACATGTATGTTATATAATTACATAGTTTAAAAACTTAGACATTTTCCAAACATATTAATTAATAGAAGCAGCACAATGCTAAAGGCATTCACCCGTCATCTTGGTATCAAAGACAGGACTAGAGACTGTATCTCAGATGTTCAAAGGCATCTTTGCCAAAGGCAGCACTAAGGAATTCTAATGTAATTCAAGGAAAGCAGAAATGAGGTTCTCTGGATCACAGCAAGTGTGGGGTTGAATTGGGTAACCGAAGCTATTGATTGAAGTGGACCTCTTGAGATGCTATTGACCTGGACAGTTCCTTCAATAATCTGGTCTAGCAGGCTCAATTCCCCCACGTTCCCCCTTGCCCATTTCTATTAGATCATTCTAAAGAGATTAAATCGCAGACATCCCGACCCAGATGCCAAAAAGCATCCGATGATGGGTTAGATGTGCCAAGCGATCATTGCTGTTCATCGGTCAAATCCGACGTCCATGTGAATGGGCATATAGCAGGAAATTTGAGTGTGTATTGTAACTGTGTGTGGTAGTCTGTTGCCATGTAACGCTCTCTTCCCTGATATTTACTGTCAGGCTTCATTCACAGATATTTCACAGACAGATGGTTTCTCTCCCTGGCTCAGGAGCCACTTCAAAGTGTTCTGATTCCCGACCAAGTCATATATCAGACTTCCTTTAGGAAGATTTTCTTCCCAGCTGCAGACGTTAAAATGAAATCTAGAATAATCTGAAGGCTGCACAACCCTTTCGGCTTAACCGCCTTCAAAGAACAGACAGCAAAGGCTCCTTTGCCATAGCAACGTATTAGAAGCTAAATAATATTTAACACTTCTTCAAAGGCAAAATTAACATCCTGGGAGAGGCCCTTATTAAGACAGCTGACAGAAAGTACCACAAGAAAATCCACAGAGGTTTGTTTGCCATTTATATTATTTTCAAACTAAAACTGAAGGCATTGAACATACTCCTTTTTTTTCTTGATTTGCACTCACCTAACCCATTCCATCTTGAATTCTTTCAGCATTAGGAACCTTGTCCCCACTTGATCAGAATCTGAGAGTTATAAGACACGTTAACTTACTTATAATAGGTGTTTAAAATTCAGAAGGATTTTCCTAGGCAAAATTATTTTCACTATTGCAATAAATACTTTTGAAGTTTATAGTGACATTAAGATTTTTGAAGCAACATAACCCAAATATATAATAAATGTTAATGGAAATTATAACAGTAAACAAAGCAATATGGAATTTTCAATTCTTGTAGCCCTTTCTTCTGTCTCTGCTTTTTGGCCTTCTTGTTCATTTAGATTCGATTGTATCTACAACACAAGGTTTTGCCACTAACTCTCACATCTGATTGTAACTATGACACAGGTTTTGCAACTAACTCTCACACCTGATTCTAGAGAGGCTGACTTTGGAAGTACCTGTGTTGTTCATGCAGTGGGAAGTTTTGGTAAATTTTAGATATAGGAGACCTCAGAGAAACAATTTTTATCTTTAGTTAATATAGTAGAAACTCAGATAATATTAATGTCAATAATTGAAGGGGCAGAGCTACTGAGAACAAAAGAAATCAGAGTGTGGGTCCTTAGAACACTGTATTTCTTCTATTTATGTTTTGTTATACACTAAAAAATAAACTACAGTATTGGCCAAAAGTCTTTATTCACTGAAAAATCAAACTTTTAAGAATTTTATTTTTCTATTTTTTTTCCACGTGGGAAGCAACGCGAGACCAATGGTAGGAGTTTTGTCAATGGAGCGGCATCTGCTTCTTCATTTTGTCTGCCCGGGTTATCCTTTCCTCGCCCACCAGCAACACTTAAATTAAGCAATCTTTGTCCATCCTTTACTTCTTATGAGCATCTTCAATCATGTCAGTAACTTTCACTTAGCTACCTTTGAAAATTGTACTCTAATATTTCATTTTTTTATTGCTTTCTCCTTTGCTTTTACTAACTCATTCTTTTAGTGCCAATACTACAGTTAAGCGCTCTGAGATTCAGATATTTTCGCTTTATCCCAAATTATTAGCTACTCTCAAACTCTCTCTTCTTGGCTATCTAACTCAAAGCTAATAGGCACTTCTATCACCGTTTCTACGAACTATAAAGAAAAATCATGCAGGCATAGGAAAGACCTGGGTCCTCACTCCTGACTGGTGATATATCTGAGTCTCCAGACTTTTGTCATTCCATATGGTACTGCAGTTATTTCCTTTCTTTGATGCCCCCCAATTTTAGTGAAAAGAATAACCATCTGTTTCTCTCAAAATCTTAGACCATCAAGTGAGAACTTCTTCAAACACCTCCTCATCACCCACAAAAGAATTCCCTCTTTCCTCTTTCTAGTGACAAGTGTCTGAGGAACAGCATTGAAATGGATGTTTACATCAGCTGTATCCTCTTCCATACTTGTCTCTTGAGGTGTAATCACAGTTAGTTGGAATAAAACAAAAATGTAAAGCCTATCAAATACTCTATCACAATATCCATAAAAGTAACAAAACTTCATTAACTGTCAGAAGTCTATGGTACTTTAAAAATCATGTTCAGTCTTTTTGGTCACCTCTCTATATGACAATAATCTTATAAAACAAACTTCTATAAAAATAAAAAATAATCAAGGATTTCTTTAAAAATAATTACTATAGGCATTTTTAAAAGTTCCCTACTTCACAACCTGTAATGTCATGTAAATTTATGTGTTCCATACCAAAGTTGGGAAAACTTTTATATAGTTTCATTCAAATTAATTTGCTAAAGTTTTGAACATCTGAGGTACAGTCTCTAGTCCTGTCTTTGATACCAAGATGACGGGTGAATTGGCACATGAAGGGGAAGTGCATTATATGCAGTCATTACTGTTGTCTGTGGCTGAAAAGAACGTAACTATGCTCTGAGATAACTGTGAACCACAAAGATATATTCCACTAAATCAGAAATAAATATATTTCTAACTCAACTCTGTTTCATTAGATCTCCAAAAATGTCTGTGGCCACTGCCACGCTACCTTAAATGCAAGCATGCGTATCTCAGGGAGGTCTGAGTACAAAAGACAGTGGTCTCTACAGTTGTGGTGAAAGTATTATACTTCTGCATATTTATACAAAGTATGACCATGCAAACTCATTTGAAGAACTTCCTCTCACGGCTTTGAAATGGGCTCATGTAAGTGAGAAGTCCTTTGGCTTGAGCTTTATTAGCTTCATCGTAAGTATCCTTATAAATACTCTTCCTGTATTTTCACAGGTATCCCCATACTTCCCCCAGTTATTTCCCTGTCTTATACTCTAATGCTTGATTTCCTCCCCCGTCTCTCTACTATTCTGTGGGTAGGAAAGGTGTACAGCTTCATCACATGGCCCCCGTGTCTATCCAAGTATCTCGCACAGAGACACTAATTGAAATGTAAAGAAAGCGAGACTTGGCAGCACTTCTTGATGGATGGGAAATAGTGAGAGGGGGTCGAGGTCTAGGAAGACAGTCAGTTTTAGCTTATGATTCCTTGGTGTTTAGCTTGACCAACAGCATAGAATAGAACTAAAACAGGAAAGACTGAATAAACATCATGTTCTAGGTGGAACATCCAAGACTTCACACTTTAACAGGCTAAGTTTTATGTCCTTGTGAAATACTCAAGGTTAGATGTCAAATAGGCAACCCAAAATAGTTTGCAGCAGAACATACCAAATGGGCCTTCAGTAATCTAGTGTCACCACGGTAGTCAGAGAGAAGTGGAAGCCAGTGGTTGGTATGGGAGACTGAAAAGTGGATGAGGCAGCGACAAATGAAGAGAAATCTGTTGTGGAGAGGAGCGACACAGTGCAGTATGGGTGTTTGAGTTCACGGGGAACAGGAATGTGCTGAATGATAGGTCATAGTCGGTGGGAACTCCTAGTGCTAAAGACCTAACAAACACAAACCTAAACCTGACAGAATCATATTTTTTGACTCTGTGCAATGGACGAGGGCACCGCAGGGGAGCCATGGGGCACCAGAGCACAGGCGGTAGTGGGGAGGCTAGGTTAGGGTTAGGGTTAGGGTTAGCAGTTTCCCTGTGGTGAGGTGAAGAGAAGGGGGATTAAGTAGGGATTGGTCACTCCATGGGGCAGGTGTCTTGGCAACTGGGTGTCCCCAGGGATAGATAGGTGTGGCCAGTGGGGTCTGGGGGCATCATTAGAGGAAGGCAGAAGTTACTCAGAGGTAGATGTTCTGTCATTTTCCTCTGTTATTCTTTGTCCATTTTTTTTTCAATTTCTTCCGAAGGATTGGAACTCAGTTCTTTACTTCTTCTGCCATGTCCTGAAATTATAATTCTTAGTCTTTCAACCTGCCACTACCAATAACCACAGGGTGAAAAAAAAAAAGTACTTTGCAAGCCAGTTGGCTCTATTTAGTTTCATAAGGAAAAACTACATCTGCTTTTTGGATTAAACCATGCTTATAAAACCATGCCTCTTTAGCTGACAGGAAGAAAAAAGTATAATTTACATGTTTTAGTTATTCTTGTTTTAGTAGACTTCAGAGCTTTAATTCACCCTTGGTTTACCCTTGAAAAAAATACTGAGAATTTCAATTTTGGTTCTCAGCCAGCTGTTTTCTCTTAGACTGGCAGCGTGATGTTTGCCAGAGTCATGATCACTTATGCCAATCCCTGTTAGAGACTCCATGCTGTTTGCCCCACACGCGTGTTCTTCTGACGTAAAATTAGTTTCAATAAACACTCATCAAAACCATAAGTTAATGCTGAAAGTATTTTTTAATTACTTGTTCTGCACATTGTTCAGTACTGGTGCTGTGACAAAATATGGGGAAATTTACCACATGGCCCATGGCCTTGAGGAACTCCAGCTTCAGGGTGGAAGGGAAAGGGCGTGGCAAAGAACATACAGTTTTTGCACAATAGTTTTGAAATCAGACCACGGGATCTATGATTCAGAAGATAGGCAGATTATTATTGTGACATGAGTTGTTGACAAAGCAGGTGTGAAATGGGTTGAAAATATGTAGGTGCAAAAAACCCCTCCTCTTGAAAAAGTGTTTTTTTTTAATTAGTAAATACTTCACTATCATGAAGACAGAAACTACATGACAATGAGAAGATATTAATTCTAATTTCTTGAATACTAAGGGATTGTTTATTATTTAGCAAGTATTTAAAATTTTCAAAAAATTACCTTTTTGTATAGAGAAGATTAGTGAGTTGGCATCTCGATAAAGAACCCCAGTAAAAGTTTGTGTTTACATTATTATTATTTAAAGCTGCTTTTCATAAAAGTTTATTTAGCTGTCATTCAGACAGAGCGCTATGCATCTCAAGGTTCAGAAGTTAGAAATCCTAATAATCTCTACATCTTTATTTTCTTTAAATTTTGAGTTTAAGAATAAATTGGGGGGTAAGAATAGGAATATATGTTAAAACTGACTCCATCTATAAGCCAATGTTGCTCTTGTCAAGATCAGAGGTGATATTTCAAGGGCCCAACAAGCCTTCAGTGCTAAAATTCAGCATTTAGGAGAAGTATTTAGACATCACCTCCAGTGAACTTTTTTAGTCAGTTTCATTTAATTTTTAAAAAATATTTTTTAAATTTATTTTTAGAGAGGGGAAGGGAAGGAGAAAGAAAGGTTGCCTCTCAAGTGCCCCCTACTGGGGATCTTGCCTGCAACCCAGGCATGTGCTCTGACTGGGAATTGAACCAGCAATGCTTTGGTTCACAGGCCGGTGCTCAATCCCCTGGGCCATACTAGCCAAGGCTGATTTTTTTGTTTTATCAAAAAAGACAGTAAATCCATAAATAAAATAAAAGGATAAAAATAAATTAGAACATTATAAATGTTTTTTTTTAAATGTGACACTCAATCACTTATATTCTTATGGTCATTAAGGATTTTAATCTTACAAAATGAAACTCAGGTACCTGGTAGGCTAAGTATCCTTGAATGTTGGAGAAACTAATGTTAGATATGCAAGAATTTTCAAACTTTGGTTAAAGAGCACTTAATTTATTTTGTTTCATTCTTCTTATTTTTATTTGTTTTAAGATAATGTTAAGCATTGATTTTTAAAAAGTTGATTAAATTGTCCTGAGTTTATAAAATATATTAGTTAGCTTCTCTGGCATTATATAGTCATAGCCTCAGCATGGAAAAACAATTAAAATATTTAATTTATTTACTAAAAATATGAAATAAAGATGGAAGTCTATGTTTAGAACAGTTTCTAGCTTTAAGACTACTGAAGGTAATATTCTCATTTTTGTTTTAATAACACTTGGTAGCAGCACCTTATATGGTGCTGAATTTTATGAAATTACTTTTCTAAAAATAGATACAGAATTGAAATATTCTTGAAACAAGTGCCAACAAATAGCAAGTAAAAGGTTTCATCAACAGATGGCTCTCAGAAATCTAAATTATTTTCCATCTGTAAATGCTATGATGCAATTTTTTAAAACTTCAGATTTCTAGGTTATTTAAAAAATCACAGTGTTTTACAGAATTTCCAAAGGAGAAGTTTTCTATATTAGTAATCTTTGATTTTGATCTGGATAAATATATTTGTTAAAAACATTAATTTGTCAAAGAAATTCCTAACACTTTGAGCTAAGGAAAACTGTTCTTGATAAAATCTTATTTTTTAAAATGTAGCAGTATATAAGAGGTACTGAAGTCTGTCTCTTTAAATATATTTGGTTACATTATTTGTGCTAATGCTTATAGCATCATAGCACTATCTCAATGATCCTTTGGAATGATTTTGTATTAAAAGAACAAAATGCTTGTATTGAATATTCATTACAGAAATAAATTGTTGATACTTTTTATCTCCTGGCTCATCATTAAAAATTAGTTAATGGAAAGAATTTTACAACTAGAAATTTTACTACAAAGTATATGAATTTAAAAGTGAAATGCCAGATCTTGGACTTTTAAAATTAAAATTCCCAATCCAGTAATTTGCTGATATGTTTATTCAGTAAACATTGGAGACATCAAGATGAATGTGGTGTTCTCTGAACAAAAGACTCAAAGTCCCTTTGAGACACAGCTAAACAAATAGGTAATTTAAAATATTGGAGGTATGAAGAAGAATGTGCACTTTTCAAAAAAAGAATTAAGAGGTGAAAGCATGAGGATTAAATGATTAACTTCATTAAAGAGGCAAGGAAAGGGAAGTCATGAAAATGCTGGGAAGTTTGTAGAAATAAGACACCTACGTTCTAAATAAAGTTAACAATAAGTTTTCCAACTGAATATAAAGAAGTTTAATATTTCCTGTGTGGTTCTGACTGCATAGACAACGCCCTTTTAGATTGAGAGCCCCACGTTTATGAAGGACACTGACAAATGCCACCCTGTCTGGTGAGGGTGGTCCTGAGAGCCAGGGCCACAGGAACCACTTAGGGTGACAAATGTTTGAGGAAACTGAGTAAACAAACTTGGGAGGAGAGACTCTTATCAGATCTGAATAAGGCTTATTGTAGAGGACGGTGTTTCCATGAAGAGAACTTAAACAAAAAATAGATACGAATTTACGGGAAACAGCTTTTTTCTCCTGTTTCATTGAAGACAGTGGATGCATCATAGCAGGGTCAGGTTTGGTGCTGGTGGGACAGCAGATGCTGTCCCTGCAGCCCCCGATGCTCTTCTGCATATTCACTGTACCTGCCCCCGACAGACCCTCCACCAAAGAAACTGCTACTTTGAATGGCCGAGGTGAGGACATGTTGAGTCCGCATAGTGTGAACAGACATGGTTATCAGGCACGACCTTAAGGGTCAGCTCCCATGGCGGGGTGCTTCTTGCATTTCCCCGGGCCGTGTTTCCAGCCCACACAAGAAGGGACTAAGTCCTCATTCAGGACCCGTCCACCTTTTCTCTTTCTGCCCCCTGCTTCCACAGGGTCACGGATACGGCCAGGGTTTTCTCTCTGTCTTCCGAGCTGAACATTTCAGATCCAAGGAGATGGAAATAAGCAGGTCTTATTTTAAACCCTGTTAATAAGGCTGGCTTCTCTTTTTCTTGCGACTGTTTCCATCTTGGATGGTGCTTGCTTATTGTGGATCTCCAGGCGAGGTGCGTTCCTAACCCCTGGCTTAATGCTCTTGCGACACCCAAGTACTGTTTCTAAGCCTCGGGGCGAGTCTTTTCTCTCAATTGCTTGTCTGTGCTTGTGCCCCCAATTTTTAAGCCTAGTGAAATTTAAAGAGTTTATTTTCTCGAAATATTGAATAGTATTAATATCCTAGGAAGGTTCATGTTTGCCTCATAGTTTTCGATTCAACCCTTTGTCATGCAAGGCAATATGTTACATTGAATATTGTAGAGAAGATGTCTGTTTGGAAGAGGGCATATTTGTAGGGTAACGGATAAAAAATTATAAATGCTAGGACTTTTGACTTTTGCTTCTAAATGTCTTGCTCATGTTAATTACATTTGACTTCTAGCTAATAGGTAAGCATATTGCTACAGTTGACAGGCTTTTATGATCTATTATAGAACCTGAGTGACTTTTCTGCTGTAAGCAATCATTTGCTGCATGACACACACAACATTATATATATACATATAACTTACTTCATGTTGTATTTTACTCTTGACATAAATCACAGCACAGACAGTAAGCAGCACATAACATGAGAATATCAGGCTCTTGAGTTTCGATCATGGCTACCATTTTGTGTCCTGATGGAAAAACGGATGTGTCCAGTTTAGAAGCTGTATGATGTTTGAAAGGCCTGCACTGGCAAGGATAACGATGGAAAGGCCCATCAGCCCCAGTGCCTCAGGGCACTAGCCACCTAAAGGGTAAACCCTGGAACATAGTGTTGGGTCCAGTAGGTGGTTCTTATCTCTTTTTCCTCAACACCTAGCATAGCAAAGTTGTTTTTTTTTTTGAGAATTCAATACTTAATTATTTATTTTTTCAATCGAATATATTGGGGTGACACTGATTAATGAAATTATACAGGCTTTGGGTACACAATTCCATAATACCTCACCTGTATATTGTATGATGTGTTCAGCACCCCAAGGTAAGTCTCCTTCCATCATCATTTATTTCTCCTTTACCTTCTTTACCCCCTTCCACCCCTCTTTCCCTCCAGTAATCAGAACACCGTTGTCTGTGTCTAAGAGGTTTGTGTGTGTGTGTGTGTGTTGTTGTTGTTGTTGTTGTTGCTTAATCCTGTAACCTTTTTCATCCAGCCTCCTAACACCCCTCCCCTTTGGCAGCTGTCAGTCTGTTCTCTGTCTCTATGAGTCTGTTCCTATTTTGTTTGTTAGTTTATTTTATTTGCTAGATCCCACATATAAGTGAAATCATATGGTACTTCTCTCTCTCTGACTGGCTTATTTCTCTTAACATAATACTCTCCAGATCCATCCATGATGTCACAAAAAGTAAGAGTGTCTTCTTTTTTACGACTAGTAGTATTCCATTGTATGAATGTACCATAGCTTTTTCATCAAATCATCTACTGATGGGTGCTTGGACCACTTCCAGATCTTGGCTGTTGTAAATATGCTGGAATGAATACAGGGGTGCGTATGTTTTTCTGAATCAGTGTGTTGGACTTCTTTGGCTATATTCCCCAAAGTAGAATTGCTGGGTCACGAGGAAGTTCCCTTTTACATTTTCTGGGGAAACTCCATGCGGCTGCGCCAATCTGCATTCCCACCAACAGTGCGTGAGGGCCCCTTTGTCCCCATATCTTTGCCATCTCTTGTTGTTTGTTGATTTGTTTATGATGTCCATTCTGAAAAGTATGAGGTGATAGCTCATTGTGGTTTTAATTTGCATTTCTCTGATGATTAGGGATGTTGAACATCTGATACGTCTATTGACCATCTGTATGTCCTCTTTGGAGAAGTGTCTATTCAGGTCCTTTGCCTATTTTTTAATTGGATTTATTTATTTATTTTATTTTTTACTGTTGAGTCTAAGTTCTTTATAAATGTTGGATATTAACCCCTCATCAGATGTATCATTGATGTTCTTTCATTCAGAGGGTTATCTTTTATTTTGTTGATGGTTTTCTTTGCTGTGCAAAAACTTTTTAACTTGGTGTAATTTCATTTGTTAATTTTTTCTTTTGTTTCCCTTTCTCAAAGAGATATATCTGATAAAATATTGCTATGAGAAATGTTCAAGATTTTACTGCCTGTTTTCTTCTAGGATGGTCATGGTTTTGAGTCTAACATTTAAGTCTTTAATCTATTTTGAGTTTATTCTTGTGTATGGTATGAGAAGGTGGTCTAGTTTTTTATTTTTTTTACATGTATCTGTTTAATTTTTCCAACATAATTTATTGAATAGACTATCTGTACCCCATTGTATGTTCTTGTCTCCTTTGTCAAATATTAATTGAACGTAAAGTCATGGGTTTATTTCTGGACTCTCTATTCTGTTCCATTGATCTATATGTCTGTTTTTATGCCAGTACCATGCTGTTTTGATTCCTATGGCCTTGTAGTATAGTTTGATATCAGGTAGCATGTTTCCTCTAACTTCATTCTTCTTTCTCAAGATTGATGTGATTATTCAGATTCTTTTGTGGTTCCATATACATTTTGGGGATATTTGTTCTAGCTTTGTGAAATGCGCCATTGGTATCTTGATAGGAATTGCACCTGTTTTTCCCTGTATCAAATACTTTATTTTATGCATCGATTTTAGTTATGCTCATCCTCCTTGGTTTTGGAAAAAATCAAGAATTTAATATAACATGTTGAAATTGGGTATATTGTATAAAATAACACAATTTCTTATGTTTAATCATCTTATCCAAAATCTGTCATATATGGCCCTCTTTGTCCCAATAGCTATTACTTTTAATTGTGTTATATAAATAAGTATATTTTCCTCTGAAAAATTTATTTAATCAATTTATTATGAGTCAAAAAATATAGGAAGATAAATATATTTTCATAAAATGAGGATGGATATCAATTTAGATCAACAATTAACATTATGCTTGAATTCTAGATCAGGGCATTTATGTTGAAAAGCAAGAGATAAGTACTATTTAATAAACATATCAATGAGAAGATAGAAAATACAAAGGAATTAACATAAATTTATTAACTGTCTATAAATATATGAAACAAAATTAATAACATTTATTAAACCAATGTATGATCTATTTGGTGAAACTAATATCGTAACGTAAAGTAATGGATATAATAATATGAACAGAACAAGTTGTTTCCAGTAAATAAATGTATGTGTTACAATTCTGGCAGCCATTTTACGGTTCAAGTTTAAAAAATCAACAAGGTAAAGAGGTGGTGCTATAAAATAGTTCTAGATAAGGATAATTGTGTGAATTATTAATCATAAAGCTACAATAATTTTTAAATAGTACTGTTCAAAGCATGTGAAAATTAATTGAATGAACACCATTTTTATAAAGGCTAAAAATGATAAACAGGTTTTACAAATAATTGAGAAATGGAAAGGTCATTTGATTAAGAGAAGTAGTCTAATTATTAACTTTAAGCAGAAATAGCACTGAAAATGTTCCATGCAAAACCAGTCAGATATAAATAGTATATGGCCCTCTTTGTCAATGTTGTATTTCCTAGTTGTGATGGAGTTTTAACTACAAGAAAAAATCGATATTTTAATTGAATTAGAGCAAAACAACACGATCATCATGCAAATAAATGACAACTGACAGCCAGGCGGTATTCATTTAATAAAGATTATTAAAACCCTTTGTCTATCTGGCGCTATTCTACGTCCCGGGGCCCCGCGAATGGGTTAGAGAGCCAACAGCGCTGCACTCGGGTGTTTATGTTCCACAGCATTTGACTAATCATTGACAGGCAGACAAAGGAGGGATTTTCAGTAGTAATAACTGCCATGAACGCAGCGCAGAGCAACAGGACAGAGAGGAAGCCCGGTGGGTGGATGTTCAGGAGGGCTTCCCGGTAGTCCCCCGTGAAATCGTCTTTACGACTCCGAGGAGGAGAGGTCCGGACCATGCTGAAGGCTAACACGGGCACCCTGTCTGAGAGGCAGCTGCTTCGCTGAGTTCATGCATTGTTGCTGTGTATTAATGAGATACCAAGCTACCATATTCTCTCCACTTTAACATATATTAAAAAGTGAATCTTTATAGGAACTGAAGGTTTTTAAATGCGGACAACTAAGTTAAATTTGGAATCAACACCGACTCTCTGCTCGACTCAGTGTACATGCAGCACATTCTTAAGCGAAGCCCCTTGGGCCACTGGTGTGCAACCTCTTTGATAGTTCATCCTTGCATATGTTTCAACCACATAAAGAATTTATTTGCTTTATAAAGAAATGAGAATTTTTTAAACCCCATAAGTCCAGTGAATATTTACTCCCTTAATCCACCAGTTTGTCATCTCTATTCTAGGTCATTAAATTTTTCTTCTACCATTCGTACAACGTCCATATTACTTCATTGGAGAAGTGGGAATTCCGAAGGTCCAGCAGCCCAAGGACTATTTGCTGCCTGGTGATTTATGTCATTTCGCTCTCTGGACTTCATAGATTCGCTTGCTCTGGTCCATGATAAATATGCTTTGTCTGAGCTGTAGTTAGTTCGGGGATAAACATCAGGTTGAGAGCCCTCTAAACAACTAAAGCACCTCTCATATTTTTTAATGACTGCAGGGAGCTCATTACGTCTGATTTTACTGAAGGGGCGCAAATAGATATGAGCCTCCGATAGCACGCTCTTTGTTCCTAATTATATTTTAGGGTTTTCAAAACATCCATCCTTAATCATTATAATTCCAGGCATTTTTTTAATAACATTGCTAGGTCCCAAAGTCTCAATTAATTTTTAACTTGTTTTATTGATTTAGCAATAGCAATAAAGGCAAAGGACTGAATAGCAATTAAAATAAACACTAAAGCTTTTCCAAGTTAAAGCTGACAAGCATATATAACAAAGTTTTAGTGCTCTGAAAACCTCAAGGAAAATAGAATTGCATATTTGAGTTAGGCAAGGCATAAATATTTAATGATTAATTTCAAAAAGTGAGTGTTTCAAATTATTTTAGTGATCTTGATCGTTTGATGTTATTGTGCAGATCAGTATATTATGATGCATTTTGCAGACAGGACAACTTTACTATTTACTCGCTAAGTACATTTTGTCACACTGACCATATGTTTTCTGAGAGAAGAACCTGCCATAAGGATTCCACACAGCGTAGACTTTCTATAGCTAAGGAGTTCTGTGGTGATAGCAGGTGTATTTCGTGAAGCTCAGGGATTTGACAAAGGGCATGTGTGTCCTTACAGATTAATAGTTCTCTCAGCAATTTTCTGGAAATCACCCATTTACGTTCTTCTTCTCTCCCTGACTTAACAACCTCCCCCAGTATGACAATTTTCACAGTAAAGGAACCAGTAGAGCATCGGGCAGTGGAGGACCTCTGCAATTTTGTGTCAATTTCTTTTTCATTCTGAGTCAAATCTATGTCCAATGTAAATTCTTAGGCACAAATGTCTTCCTTAGGTAAAAATAAAAGACACTGGAAAACTTTTTTAGATTGTTAAGTAGCTCTTTATAGAAAAACCTCATTGAATTTCCTAGTATTTTTATAAATTTGACAATGTATTAGAGATAACATTTAACTTTGGGGCACATATTTTTAAAATTTTCTTCTCTCTTTTTGCCACTTATAGAAAATGAATTGCTACTGTTACATTGAATTTAATAATTTTATAAACTAATTTTGTGAAAAATAGTGTTTTAGCTGTATCTGAAGTATTTCTCAATATTAATGATATTCTAGGAAAAAAGTTATGTCACTGTAAATACAGATAGAATAAATTTTATAAGCTTATTGTTAATGGGCAATTTATTACCAAGAATTTTCATTGATTAAAAAATGTAAATTATCAAATTTAAAGTTTACTGATTCTCGTTTTGACAATAAATTACTTATAAAGTAGATTGCTACTTTCAGTGTGGTGACAGTGAGATATGGATATACAAACCAAATAAATAATGTGGGCGTATTAGTCTGGGTCCCCTTTTGTTGAAGTTACCAGGCACAAATACTTATTGATTGTTTGAGACTTTTGTCAAAAAATATTCCATCCATTTTATAATTCATTTGAGCTTTTACAGTTAATCATAATTAAGGACCCTGTAGAAATTCATTATAAGAATAAAACAAGCAACACTGTATTTACAACATAAATACTATCAACTGTGATTTATGCAGTTAAGCAGGTTAATAAACTTAAATGACTGTATATCATAAACTGGTAATGAGGAAAATATCAGACACTAAAATGTAGTTTATTGTACAAGTTTATTCTAATATATAAAACCTTTGGACATAAATAATTCAAGTGTGGTATTTGATGTAAAGTAACAGATAAAGATTATTTATTTTTTAATCCCAGATTTTATCCTAAAGAAATTAGAAGATTGGAAAATTAATGGCCTCATTTCTAATTCAGTCTCAGTTTCATTTTCAGTCTTTCCATCCGTCAATGTGCATCCCTTTGGACCACAGAGTCAGAGGTAACTCTACCATCATTCTTCTAAAGGGACAGCCCTCTTCCAGAATACCAATATTGAAAATGAAGCACTAATAAATCAGGCTTTTACTCAAACTAGTAAAAGTAGTTTATAGAGATTCTTTCTCAAATTTCTCCTGGAACGAGTCGGACATAAAACATGTACACATGCCAAATAGCACTGTAAACATGCAACAAAATTGCCAGTGAATAAGTAATTTTTACATTGAGGAGAATCTGAAGAAAATATGATATTTTCTCAAAAGCAGTTAACTACCAAGTTAAGGTACTAGACAATTAGATAATAACAAGGCTAGCAAATGAAAATTAGATACATGAAATATTTTCCAAACTTGTCTCACTTAGAATAAAATAACCATGAAATTAAGGAGGAAAACAATTTAAAACTCATACCTTTCATACCTAAGTCCTAGGGCAGTATGTGATAGTGTTTGTGTATGACTGGGGAGGGGGTGGTGTTCCTTGTATATGTGAGTGTCTGTGGAAATGTCTATTATTAGAAGACTAAAACTTCTTTCAAAACAGTTAATTTTCTTCTCAACTAAAGGGTCCATTTGAAGTATAAACTTTTGTAATTTGAGTTAATAACTTCTCCTGTTGACAAAGGAACTCGACAATAGCTGGTATTTCCCTCACATAGCAACCCAGAAAGAGGTATTGTCCCGTGTGCGCACAGCCTTTGAGCACAGATAATGGAGCATAAACCTTTAGGTAGCCCAGCTGGTTTCCCATATGACCGCGGAGAAGCAGCATATGGCCCGGGCACTCCCAGGGATCCCCCGCACTCACAGGTTAGATGTCGGAAATCTGTCACAGCATTAGGAGACAAGCTGCTCTCAAACTAGTGCAAAATAAATGATGTTTTCAGATCAAGTGAAAAGATACACGTTCTCCATGAGTGGATGGCTATCAGGGCAGTTCTCTTGCTTTCCTGATAAAGTCCAATAATGCAAGGTCATAAACAACTCAAACGGAATCGTATGGAAAGACCCTTGTGCGTGGGAGGAAAGCACCGTGTTGAGGCTGGATGAATCCTAACAGGATCAGGGACGTGGTGTGAGACTCGCAGCCTCCCTTCCCTGCTTTCCTCTGCATATACTGGCATCATTTTCTTAGATTCTGGTCCAGATGGTTGAAAATGATAGCTTCCCAGAGAGCTCCCTCCCCTCTCATACCTCCAAGCTCCTGTATTACAAAGAGACCGTTCTCTTTACCTAGCTTTAGCACAAGTAATCTTATGGCAGGATAGATTAGGTGTGTCTCCTTAGACATGGCAAAAAACAAACAAACAAAAAAAGAAAACCCAGCTCCCACTATGCAATCGTTAGAATGGAGGATAGCATAGCGAGTTCTCCAAAGCATGAGTTGGTGCTCCTGAGGGAGAATTAGTTGCTAAAAGAGGGTGATGATCCATTTTCCCAACCGCTTATGTATGTTAGCTAGGGTACATGGGCTGTGCCAGTGAACAGGACAAGAAATAGGATTGTGTTTAATGCGTGGCCCTGGGAAGAGTCTTTGGAGCCAGTGAGTCATGCCCAACCAGAGCCCATGGCTTCCCCTTATGGACCATGTCCTAGGTTCCCAGGACCTCAGAAGGCCTTGTCCGAATGGCCCAGGGCCGCGTGCCTAGTACCTGTATCGGCCCCTCCTTTGAACCTGTCCTACTTAGGTCACGTACAGACTTTTAAGCTGAAGGAATAAGCCAAGATGTTCTTCAGAGAGGCTCTTTGGGTGGAGCCTAAAAGTAAGAGCATGGATGATGTTCACATTTATGAGCTTGAGGTCCTTCCAGGAGTATGAAGAGCTGGGGACAGGAAGACAAGGAGGCAAGCTAGGGACTGCGGACAGCGGGCAGGGGCCTGGCCCTCCGCTGGCCAGCTCAGTCGAACACAGGCACCTGAGGAGTCGAGAACTTGCAACTCCTCCGGGCCTTCCAGGGTGTGGTGAAGGCATATTCTCGTGATAAAAAACAGAACTGACTCTGTCCAACAGTTTGTTAGCTTTAAAATTGTTACCAATGAACATCCACTTTTACTCAAAGTTTAGGGTCTGAATGGAACCTATCCTTAACATAGATAAACTGCTAACCTGTATTCTCGTCATCTTCCGCATTTTACCAGTGATTACTTACCCAGGAACCTGATTAATACATTTAAATACTTTATATTTCAGGTATCTACAGTTATAGCTTCTTTGCATAAGAGGTTTTTTAATGAAAAATTTATAATTTGTATCATGAGTTTATAATATTCAATAAAATGCTAGCCTCTGAGAGAATGAAGTGTTTTAGGCTTGAATAAAACTCTTAGCAAGGACAGGATCAGAGAGTAATTTTTATTAGTAGTCTTGTGGTCATTTAGGTCTGTCATTTGCAAAGCGAAGAGAGCCCAGGCAATCAATCGATTCATCATAGGTTTGCTCTGAGGATTGATAAAGCCACGGGTACATGGTAAACAATCCATGATTATTAGTGCCTGGTGTAGATGAGCATTCAGTTTTTTCAAATACCAATATTATATCAACTAATCAAATGAATATTGAATACTACACTGGATAATGCTAAGATGATAAATGATTGCATATTTTGAATTATTAACTATTAAGGCAAGAATATAACATTGGAAGGTATGTTTCCATTATTATACAGGTTAAAATTTAAGAATGTTATACGAGGTAGGAAAAAACAAAAGGAGGATTATAGTAGATCAGAGGATTTAATATTGATTAAAAAGGCAACACTATCAGTTTGATATTCCTAAAGTGGACCTCTCTAAACACCAGTTTGACTTAATTCATTATAAAATGTGTTAAATAAGAAAATACTTTTCAGTCTATGTCACCCTGCTCACTGTAACTTAACTGTCTTAATTTTTATATTATTTTAAAATGGATGAGCATCATGGTAAATATTTTAAAGTTCGTAAAGAAAGGAGGCACACAAAGCAGTGCTTTAGCAATGGCTCTTGTGGCTATGTGTGTGCGCCTGTGTATAGAGAGAGAGGAGAGCCACAGGTGGAGAGAGAGATAGAGAGGAACAAGGGAGAGAGGCAGGGAGGAAGAGACAGTGGAGAAAGGACTGGCCTCTGTGACCGAAGTGATTTCCGTTGCCTTACTGCTTTCTTATTTGTGTTTTAAATGTTTATAATGATTATTTATTGTATTTCCCTAAGCAATTTTAAAATATATTGTTCTGAATATATATTAAGTTATAAATTATGTATAAACTGTAGTAACTGAGTATAAATCATGGTAATGTTATCATTAAAATTAATAGATATGGAAAAATGAGGATGAGATGCTTAAGCAGCATCACGCATTCCATGTGCATATGTTAACTGAACACAGGCTGAGCTTACAGTTATATACTGAGTTTACAATGTGCAT
This sequence comes from Mormoops blainvillei, assembly GCA_004026545.1. NCBI lineage: Eukaryota > Metazoa > Chordata > Mammalia > Chiroptera > Mormoopidae > Mormoops > Mormoops blainvillei. The sequence continues at coordinate 39,160 of PVJD01010355.1, forward strand.
ATGTGCTGTTATGTAAATTAACTATAAGCCTGAAAGGGTGTGTCAACATACTACTAAAAGAAGGCATTATATGGGGAAAGTATATTTAAAATACGTGGAAGCATCTTGCAATGTCAGTTGCCCCCTTACTCTCATCTCACACCTCATAGCCTTCAGAGGGGTCTCAGAGATCTCTTCCACACTTCGCATGTCAGAGTTTAGATTTTATACCAATCGGGACTTAGTCATTTCCTTAATTTTGCAAAGCTTGAAGAGATGAGGTCATCGTTAGCTGTTCAGAGTAATTAGTAATCTACTACCTGTAGTAATTGGGTACTTTAACACCCTATGCAGTTCAAAAAAATATAGTTTGAATTTGACATGGGTAGTGATAAATAATGGGTTTAATCTGCTCTGATTTGCATTTTTACATAATTTTTGGACTGTAGCATTGAAGTAAGCAAACTGAAAACAGAGATCGGGGTTAGAAGGCAGCGATAACAACACACGTAATAAACAACAGAAGGAACAGAGACCAGGTATTGAGTGGAAAGGCTTCTCCAGCTCTTTGGCATTTATGAAGTTTATAGTATTTGGATATGTCTGTACTATATAAGAAATACTATTTCAAATTTTTGTAACATTATATAAAATATCCAACAAGTTCCTAGAAATTATGGCTACATAGTTGTATCCTCCAACCGCCCAGCAGGGATTAGGTGAGACTTGTTCAAATCCTGTAATTTGAGGGCAGATTAACACAAGCGTATTTACAGTGCTGGGAGGAAGGTGCGACATGGATCTGAAGGAGGAAGCACGTGATACTCTTCCTAGCATACGTCTCCAATCACGTACAGAAGATGCAGCTTATTGGTATGGAATAATAAAGCAGTAATTACCTTAAAATTGACATAAGTTCACCCTGACTGCGTAGCTCATTTGGTTAGAGCATTGTCTTGATACACCAAGGCTTCAGGTTCAACCTTTGGTCAGGGCCCACACAAGAAGCAACCAACAAATACAGAAGTAAGTGGAACAACGAATCGATGTCTCTCTCTCCCTCTCTCTCCTCAAAATCAATAAGTAAACATTTTAAAATTTTACATAAACTTAAGATAATATTTTTATATCTCTGCTTTAAAATTCTTAGGACTCTATCTTGAAAAGCCACAAGAATTAATGTTTTTTATAAACATTAATAGAATTTAGTTAAATTAATAGTAAGAATTTATAGATGTACATAACACCTCTAAGTATAATAAAGAATCAGAAGTTGTTCACCACCCATGTTCTTTAAGCCACGTGTGGAGTTTGACTATTTCCAGCGCTGGGAGGAAGGTGCAACATGGGTCTGCATGTGGTTGTAACACACGTGACCGCATCACAAGGTGCCTGCGAACCCCCAGCCCCGCGGGCTGAGCCCAGCACACCTGCACCGCGGCTCAGCCGAGAACACTGCTGACATCTCAGCTGGGAATCCAGCCGTGATCTTTTGGACACATTTATTGCCTTCCAGTTACTCCAGGCTTGCATAGCAACCTGTTCAAAATCCCCTTGACATTCCCAGTCGACTCCGGGAATACCTTTTTCTTTGTTTTTCTTTCTTTTTTCTAAGTATATAGAACTACTACTCTGAGGCTTATTTTGGGGGGTGTAGTTTCAAGGAACAATGTTGCCTTCCAAATGAATGTATTTTCATTACATTCATTTATATTCAGAGAATATTATGTTCTATGAGGTCCGTTCTTGCTACCCACTTGTTATAATATAAAGTAATTAAACATTTACATTACATGAATAGTGTACTTATAAAAAAAATGACTGAAACACATGTGAGCCCAAAACCCATGTACTTTTGTAGCATTGAAGATAAAATACGTTGATTTCTCATAATAAGTGCTTCACTATTTAGTGGAATTTAGCATCACAGTAAGATTGCTTTATGTTTAATTTATGTTCCTATAATTAGTTAGTATTTATCATTACAAACACATACTGTTTATTATATGCAAGCCACTTTCTAAGAGCTTTATATATTTTAAATCCTTCAATATCATTTGAAGGAAGAAATGTCAATATTCCATGAAGCTTGAGAAAGATTACTCTATTATTAAAAACATCTATTAATATGAGCACATCAAGATCATGAGACTACTTAATATTCTGAGTAATTCAGATGGCACTGAACAATTTTGCTTTTGTATGCAAAATGTTTCATGTCAGAAAATGTATTTCCTTAGGGTTTTAGAAACCTTTTTCACAATTTCCAAATGCCTACCTACGTATTCAGTCCATCCAGAGAAAGATATGCACAAACCAAGACACGGGCAGTCCTATACGGACCGAAATCAGCCTGGTCTCCATTGGTTGCATTCCCATCTTGGCATGGGGTCTGATACAGAAAAGCTGACTTCACAAAGTCAGTTTCACTGAAACTGAACTTATCTTTTATGTTTAACATAACAGAGGGAACATACACAAATATCATGGCTACAATAATGTGACTTTTCTTATGTCCACATGAAAGGGGATCAACAGCCCCTTGACAGTAACGTGCTTCCTCATCTTCAGCCGACCACAGACAGGTGAAGGACAATGCTGCCTTTTATGATCGTGAAAGGGCATTACTGTAACCTTGCACTTTGCTTGAATGTCAGCGGAAACGATAAACTGGTAATCTATAAGCACTAGAGCAGGGACATCATTTGAATAATGTTCCAGGTGTCTCACAGTAACCCCTGGAGAATATGGATGGGTCCCTTGAAGGGAAGTTATCTACCCTATTGAAAGAGAACTAGAAGGTTTCTCGGGAGCAGGTGAAGAGCTGATTAATGAGAATAATCAGCTTGAGAAAGTTGATTCCTGCCGTGAACTCAAGGTACAATTAGGCACAAGAGATCATGTCGTAGTTTAGTGGTCGTGGCTAGCGTTCCCACAACAGTGCGATGGATTTGAGCCCTTATCCCCCTAATCATGCTTTTCCAGAAAGAACCATGCACTTTTTTGGTATGGCTGCCGCTGTTTGCTTTGGGTGGAGGTTAATGTTACCAGACTTCCATTGTGAAATACCCAGACTTTCCATGGAGTGTGCCAGACTCTGAGAAGACAAGAGGAGCTGGACGCATGATTCACAGCCACGGCAGGGAGGAGACGTTTAGGAAATTAAAGTGACTCAAGACAGCAGCTGATCCTTTATCACACAGGATGTACTCGTCTGGACTGACATGTGACTGGGGATCCTCGCCACATGCTAGTTGACTCAGCCTGAGCTCTGTGCTGGACTGAGACAAGAGTGAGGACCTCAGTGTTGGCACATGGAGGAAGGTGATGGAACCTTCCATTTCCCTGCAAGACACTTAGAGTTACCAGATTGATACTGTGCCTTTTATGCAGGGAATGAAGAGAACTTTGGGAATGGGAAGATGTGTATTGTTCTAATTTAGCTGAGCATAGTGGGGTGCCAAACAATTGCCTTAAAACATTCAAAGGTCTATCACGTGGATGAGTGGTGACACTGATTCCCTGTACTTTTTGGAGCCAGCTAGGGAGAGAGAATGGGATAGGTAGGCAGGTGAGGCATGCAGGAGATAGACTTGGCTGCAGTAAATCCTCCAGGATGTCCAGAACTGTAGGCCTGGTTAGCCTCTGCACTCCTCATCTTTGAAGAATCCTACTGTTTCTTAGGGGAGCCAGTTGTACCGCTAAATTTGAGAAGGCTTTTCTTTCCTTTGAGTCCATTCTTTTGAGATACTAACTCTAGAAGCTCTTTCACACTGCTGTGTGGGGGAAGGGGAGGGCCGCTGGATGGCCAGTGGAGCTCTTCGGAGGAAGCTCTTGCTCCTTCGGCATTCCTGGTGTCCTAGTGCTTTGCTTTCATGAGAAAACCAAAGCCTTCAGGATTAACTTGAACATGGGCTTCACCCTCTTGGTTTTAACCATGTCTGACCCACGTCCAGCAAGAGTCAGCAGCAGACACCTCTACCGAATGCCTCTCTGAACCGGGCCCAGACCGGCCTTGACTCTGCTGTGCTGGTCAAGGTCGTCCTCATACCAGTGACAATATTTTGTGCCCCGTGTTTCATAGACCGTACAGCAGGGAAGGCATGTAGACAGCCAAGGAATACATTCTAAATCTTCTACATCAGGGCTTATCCAAGAAAAATGTATTTAAGCCCCTAAACTATGGAATGTAAATTCAGTATGTAGTGGTAGCTCAGATGTTTTAGAAAAATATTTAATGAAATTATAGTTTTCCTCCAAATAATTTGGATCTTTTAAATATTATATGAACTGTTTCTAAATATTTTATTGTTGCATAAATAAGAAAAATTATTTATTTTCCTTTTTTTTATGAAACATAGTTATTTATGATGAAATAGTAATAAAATATCAACAGATTATAAAAGTTAAATAAAGATGCATAGAAGTATATTTGTGGTATTCATTTTATAAGGCAATTATTGCTCTTGCAATCCAATGTAATTTTATTTATAAATTTATATTAGTTATTTATAAAGTTACATGGAAAAGTGTCTAAACTTACACCATGCTACTTGAAAATCTAAGATTCAAAAGTTAAATAATATTCTACATTAAGGGTAAAAATCGCTCAAAATAACTCAATCCATATATTGTCATAGCACAAAATGTTCTTATTATATTACGTGTGTGTACCTGTGCCATGTGTGTGTGCATGTGTGTGTGCACATAGTTGTCTGTGTTTAAGGAAATGCCAGAAGGACATGTGCCATAGGTTGTGACAGTGATGCCGTCAGAAACATGCTTCAAACTGTGGAGGTCACGTCAGATCATCGGATATGCTTCCTGAGAAATTTTGGTTACTGTTGAGGTTGGCAGATTATTAATTTAAAACTTATAAGCATAGTCTCAGCCTTATAAGCATTTGCACTCTGAGCGAAAGGCCATGGTATTCACTGCTGCTTGGTTTTGATGCTCAGGAAATATTTTTGTAATTAGTAAGTGACAGGGTTAGGATTCAAACCCAGGCTGTCTGGCTGCAGGGGCCACACTGTTAACCACAAAGCAATGCAGTTTCTCTAGCTGTGCTACAGCAGACAGACCTGCAGGAATAACCTGACATCATCCTATGGTCCCGGGAAGCTAAACAGAACAGGAAAGTGGGCATCAGTGGGGACCTCATGGAGTCATAAAAAGTGGGAGAATAAGTAACGAATGGATGATTAAAAATGCTTTAAATTTAATTGTGGTTTCTTTGTGAATTAAACCAAGCTAGCCTATATTGTAATTTAAAATTTTAAGATATTTATCAACACCTTGAGAATTTGTTCCATCTAAAAAATATCTCCCAAATGCTCGAAACTATACATTTTGACTTGGGATTCAGAAAAATGGAAATAAGGCTTGATAACAACAACTAATCTAGTCATAGCTAATCTAATCTATTTATATATCCTTTGAAATTAAAAAGGCTAGGAAGCCTTTATTCCTTTTAAATTTTTCCATTGTTTTTTAAACAAAATAAAAGGAGGTTAGATTTGCCTCCTTTGATTAATTCCTTGGGTGCACGAAGTAATATTGCAAAAAGCAAAGTTTTAAAACTGACTCATAGCCTCATAGTTTGTCTCATCCGTCACTGTCCACGTGGTGACGTTAGTTAAGGAGGAACACGTGAGCACTGAGTCCGGCTCAGAGGTGCTTTCTGTGACTGTCTTGTAATAATGGCTCTCTTTGGAGTCATCGATAGGTCATTAGTAATCTCACGTCCGAAAATGCACATCGAATAATTTAAATACAGCTGTTTTTAGTCCATTTGTTCGTTATCACATATTTGTTAACTAATATATGCCAAACACTGTTAACACTAGGGACGCATGGGTTTTACCATGCAGAGTTAAAATACATATAAAGCAATTGAATACGCATTTAATTTATTGTCTGGAGGAAGCATTGTGTTCTTGCAAAGTATCGGCTGGAGGGCTAAATGGTATCTGGGTAAAGAGCTCGTCATAGACAGAGGAAGATCTCTGGACAAGCAGACTGTGGTGGCGGAGGGGGCGTTCTGGGAGGGGGCGGGTGGAGCACTCCACACACAGGGAAAAGATGTGAAAATGCCCTGCACACAAAGAAAGTTTGGAATATATGGGTGGCTGAGCAATTCTCTTCATGGCGTTTGAGGACGTGGCACCGCAGGGTAGGAGCAAATCACCCTTAGAAACAGGTAGGCTCTGTGTGAGAGTCACCGGAGGTTCTCAGCGGTCCACGTGGCCTAGCGAGAATGCGTCTGGAATGCTGTTCTAGTGAAATAACAAGTCGAAGAGGGTCAGAGGCTATATATATAGAGAGAGCAATTAGAAATGTATTAGCAAATAATGATAGCGACCTAGACTTGACAGGATAGGTAGAAGTGGTTTGATGGCTGAGATGTTGACAAAATATATGAAAGGTATTTATGGTCTGGTGATAGATTAAATAGGGGGAGTGATAAGAACATGTGGTGCACTGAGGTATATTTAGGCATGATGTGAACGCTGAAAAGATGCTTGAAAACTGCCCATCACAGTTAATGGCACATAGAGGTACTCAGAGAAACTTAACTCTCCTTTGCTTCATCTATTTCCTTTCTACTTTGCCTAACACATGTTCTTTACCTAACACATACTGCCCAGAGTCAGGGTAAATTAAAGGTTGTTACAAATAGTGAGTATATAATACAGTACTATTAACTATAGCACCGTGCTGTTCAGTAGGTCTTTAGAGGCTTGTTCATCTTGTATAACTGAAACTTTGTACCTTTTGATGAATAACTCCTGGATTTGCTAAGGGGTAGACCTTATGTTACATGTTCTTATCACACACACACACATGCACACAGATAATAATAAATAAAGAGGGAGGGAGAAAGCTATTGGAGGGGGGATGGATATGTTTATGGGATAGGGTGTTATGATGGTTTCATGGGTGTATATTTATATTCAAACTCATTAAGTTATATGTATTAAATATATACGGATTTTGTATGTCAGTTTTAGGTCAATAAAGTTGTTCAAAAAGAAAATCTGATGAGAAAGAACCAAACATATAATAAGAAATAAATAGGCATCAAGAAAGAGTCACTTGGATGCAGAGAGTAGCTAAAGACGGATGTACTCGTAACCACAGAAGTGACCTGTAGGAGGGGAGAAGGAGAATTCAATTATATACTTGTGTGGTCTTTTCCACTATTTCTCTCCTGAGCTTTTGATTTATGTTTTATACCTTGTCATTGGGGGTTTCAATATCTCCAGATTTGTTTTCCTTTACAAAAGACCAAAGAATCCATAATACATCATAAACATTAATTTTGCTGGAGGACAAATAGAAATTTTTTTATGTCAAAGTGTGAAATAATAGGCTACTTAGCTTACAGGTAAATATAGGTGATTACCCACCTATGTTAACCTATGTTAATATTTAATTAATATATGTACACTAAAGTATATATACCAAATATATATCATGCAAACTTTTACTGTATATACACTATATATACAGTATAGTATTGTATATAGTATAACAGTATAGTATATATACTATATATAATAAATGCAAATTCTTATTATATATAGTAAAATTTGCATAAAATTATGTACTTGGACATGTAGTTCAAAAGAAAGTTGTTTCGACTATTCAGATTTATTTCAGTGTCTCAAATAATATATGGTAGAAGTTAAAAATATGCAGCACTCACAGATTTGTCTTTTCAAAATACTTTATTAAATGTGTTAGGGAAAGTTACAGATTAGGAAGATATTTGTAAATTTTAGAAATAAGTTATGAGGAAACATGAAAATTAAGGATCTATACATTGATATAATTCCTGGGAAAATCTTATCTTTCACCAATTGAATTCAGCTTTGACATTTAACTAAACATACATAGGATATATTTTAAGATCATTTAAGTGCAATTATTTTTAAATGAAACATTAAAAAAGTCCTAGCTGTGTATTGGACTTCAATAACAAGAATCACGATTGGAAAAATACCTGTTCATTTATTGAGTTCATCCTTCTGCAGGGGCAGGATGTGCCGCAGCCCCAGGAGAGAGGAGTTAGCACTTCACATTTGCCAAGAAAGTGTAATACTCGTAGGGCGCAAAGAGAAACCTTGTTAGAGCCAAGTCAATATAGTGTTTGACTCCCGTCCAATAAAGCCCTCGAAAAGTATGAATGCACTTCTGTCGTTTCAACTGCACAGATCCTGGAGTCACATTCTGTTCTAGTTGGAGCATTTGCAAAATCTTATCAAGAAAACCGTCCAATAAGGATACATTACTGCACTATTTCAAGAAAGACAAGTAGAAGAAAATAAAGCGAAAAAAGTTCGGGTGAATACATTCCCGAAATATGTTGGAAGTACAGAACATGTGAAACCACAAATGATAAATATTTTTGAACAAGATGAACCCTCTATTCACTTACCTGTAGAACAGCTAGCGCTGCATCTTATGCACCGGGGGGCACTATAAATCCTCCAGGATGAAGATGAACAGTAGGAGGCGGAAGGCGATGTTGTAAATAATATCAATACGGGCTGTTTAGTATTTGAAGCCCTTCCTGAGCACATGGATCTCTTACCCCACAGCTCGTCACCGCTCGGTCGTGGGGCAGGCAGCCTGTTAACTCACAGGATTGCTGCTTTTGTGGGCTGTTGTTCATGTCTTCCCAGCCTCTTCGCCTGGCGCTCTGTTTTCTCGTCCCATTCCTTAACGTGGGATGGCGTGGCCTTACGTAGAATCTAGTCTGCAATTGGGCGTGTTTTGTTTGGTACTCACAATGTTTTTTTTAGTAATTAGTTGTCGATATGTGAAAATTATATTAGCATCCAGCACTGGAGCTTTCCTTGGTAAATTTTATAAGAAGAACATGTGGTGGCAGCTGGCTCCCAGCACTCATTCCCTTGAAGGCTTCTGTTCCGAGGCCATCCCAGTCTCTGTCACTGTCTGTGAACCTTGACTCTGAGTCACGATGTCAGTGGGCACTTCTCATCAGTTTATACCATTATTATTATTATTGTGGTTGTTATCACTATTATTACTATATCTGAAAATGTTTTATTAATTTATACCACTTGGCTGTTCCCAAAAGAAACATGAGGTTGAAAATTCCAGTTCCAAATTTGGATTCTTTCATGGTTCTCTTTGAGAACCTTTTCTCTTTGTACTCTCTGTCATATCTCTGGGTGAGAGCGATGCCCACCAGGTCCCCAGTTACCAGCTATGGGCTGAGATGCCACAATGTCCTCTGCCTGGGGCTCACTTTCAGTTCCAGGTATTTTATCTATTTGCCTGCAGGATAATTTTATAACATATAAGACAACCGAATCCAATATGCAAAAGCTCAGTCTCATCGTTGTCTTCTCTTGATGTGCTGGTTCTTTCTTTCATGGTCATGTAGCGTGTGGGATAACCAGACACCCGAGTCCTCCCTAGAATCTTCAGAGACCTCATGGATTTTCTTTCTTCTCCAATCTGTCTGTACACAATCCACCGCGAAGACCTTAAAGTTACACATCCCAAATTTCTTTTCAAACCTGTTTCCTTGGATCTGTCTTTACCCCTTCCCTTGTAAATCAAGTTGCTGTTTGGTATTCTTTGAATAATTGAACAGGCTTCAAACTGCTATCCTCACCTCAAGCTGTGTTTTTCTTCAGTCAATGCTCAACACTGACTAGAGTGTTCTAGTCTCTAGTTCTAGAGACTCGAGACAAATCTGCACAACTAAGTGCTTTATGGCAAATGATGTAATGGTTTCCCAGTCTCTTAGAGTAAAATCAAAACTCCTAAACATGCCTTGTTCAGGTACCGAAGACTGGGGCCTGGCTGACCTCTTCTCCCGTCAACACACCTTACTCAAGGAATCGCATTCTCGTTTAAGTTCCTACCATCATCGAATGTTTTTGAATGCCTCCGAGTGTTCATTCCTAATAGCCCCAGTTCAAAATCCTGTCCTCTTGTCACATGGATAATTCCTACCTCTTATTAATGTGTTAAGTGTTATACTCTTAGTGAAGTCCCATTAATTCTTCCAGTCTATGTTATAAGCTCTTGTTATCTCAGACAGCTTATTCCTTTAGTATAACACTCTCATATTTGAATTCAAAAATCTGTAATTCCTATCAGACTACTTTTTTTTCAAATATCTATAAATCCTATTAGACTACATGTATTAGGTTCGCAAGAGGAGAGACTGCTTCATTGGCCATTTATCTCCAGCATCTGCCACAGTGCCTGACATACACATATAGTAGTCATTCAATAAATGCTACAAAAAACCTTGCAGCAAGAGGCAGGGTTTTTTATTTTTAGTAAAGATAATATAATTTAACCTTGCTCTCTTTAAAGGCAGCCGAACTAATCCCAGCACTCTGGACACCCAACATGTTCACGTCTTAGAGACGACTAGGGAACCCAATTAGATGGCATTTCGAGGAAAAGTCGAAAATAAATCACTGAATTAGAGATGATTGCTGTGTTCTGACTCTCCCGTGCACAAGCTCGGTTCCGGCACTCCACCAGCTGTATAACACACCGAGGCTTAGGTTTTTCATTTTAGAGCAATGAATAGCAATATCTTTCTACCCTCTTTACGAGAAGTGAAAGACGATATGAAATCAGTAAATCACAAAGCTCTCTAGAAATTAAAGTCGTATTTTTATTTAACTTGGAAATAACTCGGTAGATAAATATTCTCTCCTGAAAGCATACAATAGCTTCTAAACATGTACCACAACTCATTGGAAGCATCTTCTATACATACACTGTAGAAATCCTGCTCAAAAAAGCCAAGTATTTTGAGCGAAAAAGAAAAACTTCTTCATTGTCCCACTGAGTATAAAGATATATTTATAACGGGCCCATCAAAACAAACTTCTTAAAGTTTTTTTTTGTTTTGTTTTGTTTTGTTTTTTAGCAATAGTGCATAAATATGGAAGAGAGTTAACCCCCGCCCCATGTGCAGTTTCCTGTTATTACCACCTTGCATTCATGTGATACATTTGCCACAAACAACCAATATGGGTACTGGATTTTTCATTAAAGTCCATACTTTATTCAGATTTCCTTAGTTTTTATCTAATATCCCTTTTTGGTTCCAAGGTCCCATACAAGTTACCATATCACATTTAAGGACCCTGTCTTCATGGGGTTGATGACTTTGGCAGTTTTAAGCAATACTTGTCAGGCATTGTGTAGAATGTCGCTCAGACGGGATTTGTCTATTGATTTTTCTCATGATCACATTTGGGTTAGGAGTTTGGGGAAAGGAGACCACAAATGAACATACCGTTTTCATCAGATCATATCAAATTATGATCAACATGGCTTCTCTCCATCGACACCAGTCTTGATAAGCTGGCTAAGGTGATGTCCGTTAGCTTTCTCCAGTGAACAGTTACTTTCGTACCCCACTTGCCATATCGGGATCTTTGGAAACAAGATACTAATGTGCAGGGCTTGCTTATGGAATGGGCATTATACACCACCTCCTCAAGGGTGAAGGTGTCTTCATAGATTATTTAGAATTCTCTGGTATGGGAGATTTAGCTATCTTCCATGTATTCATTTATTCAGTCATTTATATTGGTATAGAATCTAAATATTTATTTTATACTTCAAGCTGTAACCCAATAGTACTTGTTTTAATTGTTACAATTGTTCCAGTTTTGGTCGTTTGGAGCTTCGTTCAGGGCATCGTGTCCCTTTGATGTTCCTCCATCAGCGTAGGGTTGTCTTGTTTATTTGTTTGTTTGTTTTGAACATTCTTGCCTTCTGGCACCAAGAGGCCCGCAGTTCATCTTGTATATTCCCTCTGCTGGTCCCAGATCCACTGTTTCCCTAAGGAGTCCTGGTTCGTTTTTTCTTTTTTCTTTTGTTTTTTTTTTGAGGGTGGTATAAAAGGCAAAATCCAGGTGCTAGGTGTGCCCTTTGCTGTTGTGAGTTCTTGCTTTTCGTTCCTCTAAGCTTGCAAAATGATGAAACGGATATGTATATACTCTCCCAAGCATATACACATCTCTAAAGATATTTTCATTTGAAATATCTCTATATTTATGCTAGGATGAACATGAGTTTATACTGGTGTTTATACTTCTAATCCAATACCATATGAATCATTCAAACCTCTTGTTTTTGCTTAAACATAACCTCTCGGTCCAACAGTGAGAATCTGAATCTTGTCATTTGCCACACATTTACTTAATTGTTCAGCCCCAGAATAGATATATTTATTCTAGGACCTCCGGCCTCCTAAATTATTTTTTAAAATTTGTATGAAGTTTGGCATTTTATGTTATTAAGACTATAGCTTTTGATGGGTTTTTTAAAAAAACTTCTGATCACTATTAATTTTTTAAAAACTACAAAATTAATTGTCATGAAGGCTCTGAATTATTACAATCTCTCTGATCTGCCGTGTTTTTACTGACCACTACTTTGCTGCCCCTGACCTCCCTTATCCCAGTTAACATGACTGACACCCTAGGAGAGAGCACTAGAAGTGGTCAAGAGAGAGAATGACTAGGAGACTTCAGCTTTCTTTTTAGGAAGCATCTGGAGGGGCAAGGGGGGCACTGAGGGTCCATCCACGGTGAGTGGCAGTGGGGAGACAGGCCTTGCTGTCAATGTAACAGTCTTTGCATAGGACACAGTTCAAGATTTGACTACAACCAAAGCTTGCTGAGACAGGGTGGAATAAAGCCAGAGCAAGCTCAGTGTACCAGGTAAAGTTCAAATTCATTTTGCTTTCAGGCTTCTTGTATGAGAATTAAACATGAACAGTGCTAAGCTCATATTGTCCCCTAGATCAACATTAGACAGGAAGCCAAGGATAGATAAATTTTAAATCTCTTTCTGCTGCTAATGTACCGGGTGATGTCTTGTTTCATCCTCTCTGCGGGAGGGTTATGAACTGTGTGCACTGCAGACTGCACTTCTGTATAAAGTAGGTAGGTTCCTGTTTCAATAGCAATAGATGAATTAATCTGAAAAAACACATTAGAAACTTGAAAGAGAGACTTATGGAAATTAAACTATTAATTTAAATTTCTTTGTCTTAAATTTTTGCTATGGGACATTATAAAAGGTAAAAATTGTATGGAGAGGTAAATATTACAGCCTGTGCACTCCACTAGGTCAGCCAAAACAAGCAAGCCATCCTTATAGTTGGGTAACACGTTTTTATGTGGAAAAACACTGAGTAAACTCTAGGAGGAGTAAGTTGGCTTAAGCACTAAAATAGCTTGTTGAAAAATTTAAAATTATGATAAAGATGAAGACAAATCTCAAGTCTGAGTAACAGTGACATGAGAAGGAGAAGGAAAAAAGGCAAAAAAAAAAAAGGAATATGAATTGTTGTGAAAACATGCTTTTTTCCTGATACATTCTTACAAAACCACAATCACAGTTCAAAAATGCTATTCTCCTTAGGTGTTAGAGTAAAGCAATTCTGAAGTTAAAATTTGTTTTTTTCACTCATAATTTGTAATTATACTACTAATAATTTATTGAGTACTTACTAGTAGTCGGGCATTGTGTTAATCTTTTTCTAGACATTACTTCATTAAGTCCTTCCAGGGACCTTCTGAGGCTGGTATAATTATCTCAAGACATTTCTAGACAGGCACCGAGTCTTAAAAAGTTTCCATGTTTGCAGTTCATGGTTATACAGCTAGGGAATTCAGACTGAGTATTTAAAGCAAAGTTTTACTGCAGAATTCACTTCTAAATTCTGTATTTGTAGCATCTTATTTTGAATTTGAGAAAAAACATAATGTCACGCAGCCTCCTAGGCCTCATAGACTTGCTTACCTACCCCCACAAAGGATCAGAACGCACAGGTATCACCAGCACATCCTTGGAAGTTCACTGTGACCTGCATGCCACATGCCACATGTCACATGAAAAAAGAGAATGTTGAATAAATGCCCATGATAGACATTGGTCCATCTGGGTAGTGTGTGTGCATGTGTGTATACTTGATAATGTATATATACGCTCAGAAAGTGTGTATACAGAGAGAGAGAGAATATATGGAGAGAATTAATTCATAAAAATAATTTCACAATTTAAAAATACTTTCTGAGTATCCAGAGAGAAATTACAGAAGTTGTTGTATTTGCCAAATTCTATCTGTTAAGATGCTATGAATCCCTGGTCAGAGTGGCTCAGTTGATTGGAGCATCATCCCATAAACCGAAAGGTTGAGGATTTAATTCCGCTCAGGGCACATACCTGGGTTGCAGGTTTGGTGTCTGGGTGGAGGCAGCCGATGGATGCTTCTCTCTCACAATAATGCCTCTCTCCCTCTCTCTCTCTCTCTCCCTACCTTCTTCCCTCTCTAAAGTCAATAAGCATGTCCTTGGGTGAGGATTATAAAAACGGTGCTATGAACAAAGTTGGAGAACATTAGGGACAGGCCACAGAGAAGCCAGCTGATATGTGACACATCTCCACACAGCAGCCTCCTGAGTTCTCTTTTCCTTGTCTGTCTCTCCAGTATGAACCGATGGCCGAGGGTTGCCAGCCATTTGAAGGACTCTGCAACAGTCAAGGTCTGGAGTCGGGGCTGGGTCACAAGCAGGTCTCAGATTCATTTGGTAGGCAGACTTGCACACCTGCACACCCGCCTCCCCAGGGACTTGGGCAGAGCTGAGTCTGTTTCTTCAAGACACTCTGCCCTGGATCCGCAGGTCTCTTGTAAAACACCTCACCCTGCTCACTGACATCTTCAGCTAACCAGGCAGTAAATAGACTCTAGTTAATGCTTTTCTTCTATTCTACGTGCAAACGTTATTCTTACTCTTTGTTTTATTCTCCTCAAGGTTCACTTTGATACCTGTGACAGGAAATATCACAGTCAAGTGAAGAGCAGTATCTAAAAATGGTCGGTGTTTTTGCTTCCTAATCAAATGCACATTGGATTGTTCAGGACACACTCAGTACTGTTGGTGTTAAAGTGTAGACTGGAGAGAGAGAGAAAAAAAAAAAAACAGGTTTCAAAGGAAAGGCCGTACTTCTTTAAGTGCCAGCTAGAGCCCTTGATTTTAAACTTATAACACTATCAATTTCTTTATTCCCCTTTTAGAACTTACTAAGACTTTTTGAACTGCTTTAATATGTATCTTTTCAATCTAAAATAGTGTCATAGTTTCAGTTACATTTACTTCAAGTCTATTTTATGTCATTCCAAAAATATATACTTTGCA
>PVJD01010356.1:0-54354 GCA_004026545.1 Mormoops blainvillei
CATGCTACTAGATATAGAGTTCAAAACACTGTTTATAAGGATGCTCAAGGAACTTAGTGAGGACCTCGAGAGCATAAAAAAGATCCAGTCAGAAGTGAAGAGTACCCTAGTTAAAATAAAGAACAATTTACAAGGAATCAACTGTAGAGTGGTTAAAGCTGATAATCAAATCAGCAATTTGGAATATAAGAAAGCACAACACAACCAATCAGAACAGCAAGAAGAAAAAAGAATCCAAAAAAAATGAGGATAGTGTGAGGAGCCTGTGGGACAACTTCAAGTGTACCAAATTCACATCATGGGGATGCTGGAAGGAAGAGAGAGAGAGCAAGAAATTGGACACCTATTTGAAAAATTAATGACAGAAAATTATCCTAACTTTGTGAAGGAAATAGACATACAAGTCCAGGAAGTGCAAAGGGTCCCAAACAAGATGAACCCAAAGAAGCCCACACCAAGACACATCATAATTAAAAGGCCAAAGGATAAAGCTAAAGAGAGAATCTTAAAAGCAGCAAGAGAAAAGCAACTAGTTACCTACAGGGGGGTTCCCATAAGGCTGTCAGCTGATTTCTCAAAAGAAACTTTGCAGGCTAGAAGGGACTGGCAAGAAATATTCAAAATCATGAAAAGCAAGGACCTACAGCCAAGATTGCTTTACCCTGCAAAGATATCATTTAGAATCAAAAGACAGATAAAGAGCTTCCCAGAGAAGAAAAAACTGAAGGAGTTCATCACCAAACCATTATTATATGAAATGTTAAAGGGACTTATTTACAAAAAAGATCAAAACTATGAACAATAAAATGGCAATAAATATATATGCATCAACAATTGAATCTAAAAAAAACAAAATAAACAAGCAAAACAGAATCATAGATGCAGAGAATATTTTGATGGTTGCCAGGTCGGGGGTGTGTTGGGTGAAAAAGATGAAGGGATTAAGAAGTACAAATCGGTCGTTACAGAATAGTATACAGGTGGGGATGTATAAGTACAGCATAGGAAATAGGGTAGCCAAAGAACATATATGCATGATCCATTGATATAGACAGTGGTTTGGGTTTGCCTGAGTGTGGGGGGCGCTGGGTGGAGGGGGCAAAGGGGGAAAAATTGGGACAACTCTAATAGCATAATCAATAATATGTAATTTTTAAAAACACTCTAATTCTTTTGCTCAAGTTTTCAGCCAATTAGAAATACAGCTAATGTATTATTATCCATCTCAAATATTTCCAAGTTTTCATAAGGAATATATAAGGAACTTTAACAATTGCCTTCCTAAAACTCAGATACTTTTCTATAGTTCAGTTTTAAAATCCTATCAATTCAAAAATTGTGAGGAAAAGAGCATTAATCTGTCATTACTTGTCTGTCATGAAACTACTGGTTTCCAGAAGCATATGTTGGTTATTACTTTTTCCGTGTTCACAGACTTCTCTCAGTAATGATTCTAGAATCTTGTCTAGAGTTACATTTAACTTCACTGATCATATGTTGGGATAGTCCCCTTTTTCTTTTTACTGACAAGCAGAACCATGTTTTCCTGTTTCAGTCTTCTGGCAATGTCTCTTTATTCTCTACAGTTTCTGAACAATTGCCAGGTGCTGCACAGGCGTTTCATCCAGAGCTCTATACCTTGTTGAAGATTTTCTTAGAGCAGTTAGGGATTCTCTTAAGTTTTCTCATCCATATTGAGCTTTGGTGTCCATTAGTTCACTGATTAAATTTATCAAAGGTCTATTTGGGGCAGTATACCAATGTTCGTTTCACCCCATCTAGTCTGAAGAGGACATTTCTTGGTAGAGATGCCTGAGGCAAAAGGGTGACCTGCAGCCATTTCCCCCATCCCTGCTGTTACTGCTAACAGTCTGGGACTCCAGCTCTTCTTCCAGCCTTTTTTTCTGCCTCCAATCCTTGAGCATTGTAGCTAGAGTCATCTTTGATTTTTCAAATGCATGTACCACTTAATGTCTTTCCTCCGCATTGGAATAATCTGTAATGAACTAATTAGATTCTTATTTTGAGTACTTTCCAGCTCCCTTATTCTTTTTATTGTCCTTTTAAATTCAAGTCCTCCTGTCCCCTCTACCTTCCTTGTTCCTAAGGGAGGTTATGAACTATCAGCCAGATAACAGGCATGGAGAGGTGGTGACTCCCCACCAGCTGGTCTTTGTGTGAGTCACTCAGCAGACAGGTATGGAGGGCTTACCGTGTTACAGGCTCTGTGTAGACAGAGTTAACAAAGGGGTATGACATAGCCTCAGCCCTTAAAGAATTATAAGTGAAGGGAAAAAATAGGGGAAAGTACTTTGGAGAAGCCGAAAGTCTTTTTTTAAAATAAATTATTCAAAAGCATAATAAGTTTATTAAACAGATTCCTTTTACAACAAATATGTTGTTATTGAAGAATGAGTTTGTCAAAGTGACTAGTTCAGTTTTATTTAAGTAAAATCAACTTGTAAAATAACCAATCTATAAATGTGGGAAAATAATGTATATTTCAAAACTGCGAAAAGAAAATGTTTAATCAAAACTGTAAGCACTGACTTTTCTTTTACAGTCCTTTTCACACGAGAGTGGACAATTAAAAAAACCAATCTACTCCACTGTAAAAATTTCTTTAAATTACATTAAAATTACTTAAAAGTTACCTTCATTAAAAATTCTGTGTATTTCTTGTGTGAGGTGAATAAAACTTAGCTAAAAGAACAATTTATTAGAGTTTTCATTCACAACATCTTTGAAACTGTGGTCCAATATAAAGCTGCACACACAAGAGAAGGATTTGTTAAATGCTATCCAAAGGAGAGAGTGAGAGCTGATGATATACACCTAACAAATGTCAGTCAATAAAATGATTTCTAGGTTAATAAAAGTTTGGAAAAACTGTCGGATAAATAATCCTGCACTAATTGATACATTTTTAGTTCTAAAGTCTTTACAAGTAGGAAAACTTTTTTAGTATAGTGATTATGTATTTTTAAGTTGAACAAATCAGTATTTGAAGGACACAGAATACATTACCTGTGCAGGCATTCAAAGAATGAATGAAAATCTGTGTGAAAAATTCCATCATAAATGAAAAGCAGTAGAATACCTGCTGATGTTAACATCCTGCCTACAATTTTGCTGTTATGCTCATGCTCTCCAAGACATCCCATATCACGGTTGCTTTAAAAATAATCACTAAACATACACCTTGAAAGAAATAATTTGTGGAAGAATAACCATAGTGGTCAGAAAAATTATTTTAGAAAGTTTTTCCAAGAGTACTCAACTTTCTGATCTTGAAAAGCTTTAAAATTGGTTGTTTTCAAATATAGACTTTCATAAGAGAATTACTTTGGTGGAGAAAGGGCTGGATAAGAGCAACTTAAAGTCTTCTCTAATAAAAATCAGTTACATCCCTGCCAGGTAGCTCAGCTGGTTAGAGTGTAGTCTCAATCAACCAAGGTTGTGTGTTCGGTCTCCGGTCAGGGCACGTACAAGAATCAACCAAGGAATGCATGAATAAGCGGAATGGCAAATCAGTGTTTCTCGCTTTCTCTCTCCCTTCCTCCCTCTCTCTAAAAATCAATAAATAAAGAAATTTAAAAATCAATTACAGTATGAATTCCTTGATTATTATATGGAAAAAGAAGCATGAGCCTTGTTGATCTCTCAAAATATTTGTGCTGTTATAATAAAAACTTTAGACAGGTAATATGTCAGACACTTAAGATAACTTATTAAGCTTATTTCAAAATTGTAAAAATGGAGAAGCAAAAGGAAAAGAGAATCATCTCATTTCAATAAAGGTACCAAAATACTAATCATTATTCAGAGGTCTTTGTATTTTTTTCTTTTTAAAGCGAAATGTTTCGTGAAGCTTCGAGATGACTGGAGTAGATGTGGCTGTTTAGATTTCATATATAAGAAATTCACCTCTGTAGAGGGTGTTCTGCTTCTTTGAAGTTTCAGCTTTTCAAAGACAACTTTGGAAGACAACTCTGAGCATGATTACCATGGAAACAAGTAATGCAAAAACATCATCAAAGAAAAATTCATTGCTGTAATAGTTTAGTACTATCCGTGAGCTATTTTAAACCTAGAAAATGCTATAGTATACATTTCCATTAGGGGTACCAATATTTATTTAGGTGTTAGCAGACGTTGGATTCTTTTCTGACGCATATCAGAATGATTTTCAGTCCGTTAGTAGTAAAAACTTCTTCCAATGACCTTGGCAAGTTTGAGCAAAGACTTGCTAACTTAATTAGTAAACTAGTTAATTACAATGTAAAAGCGGCTAAATGTTTTAATTAATCAGCTCTCTCTGAAAGAGCTAATATAATTACTCCCTCTTCCCAGGTCAAATTATTTTCTTTTATTGTTTCAGTATCAGATTTGGTAGTGTTCTTGGGATGGTCTAGATGATCAGATACTGCAGCTTTGAGAACGATCTGTTCTGAGATGTTAGTTTTCTAAGCTAAAGTTTCACTCTGGATAAAGAGTTCAAGACAATTGGATTTCTTCTTGGTATAAAAGAAGAATAAATTTCAACACTGAAACATTAACCTAAAGCATGTGAAATTAATGCTAAAGAAAATACTTTTTAGGAAAGGGTCACTATACACAAAACCCTTCTTCCCCATAACAGAAAGAGATTCGAAGAGAGATTGTAGTAAGTAAAGAAAATAAGAGATTCTTTTATATAAGCAGCTCATTGAAAAAAAATTTTTTATATATTTTATGTATATATATTACATATGTAAAAATAGCAAATAATAGTGACATTTCTTGTTAGTCACAGAGCAGGAGCACCGTGTATTTCAATCGAAGATGCTGTGGCTAATGATGCTGTTATCAGCAGGTGTGTGGCTATGCCCGCGAACTCGAGTATGCAACAAGAAAATAAGTATTTGAAAATAAGAATGATAGTACATATCTTGTTATCAAAGAGATACTATAGCCCAAAAGAATTTTTTTTCTCTTCACCTTTAACTCTAGATATACCAGTATATTGAAGCATTCTGACAAACTGCTCCACATAGCTCAACTGGCTATCTATCTTAGTAGCAGAAGTTTCTGACTTATTTAATACTTCCCTTTTGTGTGAAATTTGCTCTACTATTTCACCTTGGGAAAATATAATTTGACTCAGATTGGCCTTGAGTGAAAACAGAGAACTATTATATTAATTTGACTTATTAATTTATGTAAACCTTTTTCTCAGTATTTTTATCATCTTAACTACCTCAAGAGTAGAGTAATTTAAGCCCACCATAAATTTTTCATATCGTGACCAGTAGCAACTTTGATGAATTTTGCTTTGAAAGACTGATTACTTAACTACGTATGTCATAAGTAACCAGTCTGCTAAAATTTTTATGTTCAATATTGTAAGCTCTGACAATTGACATTTTCTTACGCTTAATGTAAGCAAATCTTATTGTGCCTGATATTCCCAATTAAGACACTCCCGACTCTCAGTCTTAGCTCTTGGTCATCTTGCACAAATCCCTCATTTCCTTAAGAGGATCACAGGAGATCAGGTGCTAAGGATGAGGAACTGAAGTAGGCCCGTTGTGTTTTCTGGATTCTTTTGGGCTTAGGGCCCTGTTAGCCTTTCCGACTGCTTGTATTAATATTCAGCTGTTACCAATTTCAAAATTTTCCAGAGTAAAAGTATTCCTCATATTTTTAGTCCCAACTCTCTAGAGGTAAAACCATGTTTAAAAAATGTTTTTAATTGACAAATGATAGATTTAAAAATTGTACTTAATTTTTACTCACTAAATAACATCTGTGTAACCAGTGCCCTAGATCCAGAAACAGGCCGTTCTTAGCACCCTAGTGTCCATTTCAAGATGAATTCCTCTTCCCCAAGGGGACTTCTAACGCCACTTTTGATGGTATATACTTTTAGATACTTATTGATATAATTGTTGGTTAATGATGTAATTCTCGCTTCTCTTCTTTTTTAAAAAACTTGTTTTGAACTAATTTTAGACCTTTTTTGATTTTTAGGAAATTTGTCAAAGTCGTACAGAGTTTAATTATATTCGTCAGCCCATTTCCCCTCATGTTAACGTTTTATATAGCCATAGTGTAATTATGGAGAGCAAGAACTTAACATGGGTACAATATTATTGGCCGAACTCCGGACCTTATTGGAATTTCACCTGTTCTTTCACTCATGACATTTTTCTGTCCCAGGATTCTATTCAGGATCCCATTTAATTGTTATTTCTCCTAGTTGTCCCTATTCTCTAATACCTTCAGTTTTACTTTGTTATGTGACCTTGACAGTTTTGAAGAGGGCTGATCAAATGTATATCAGGATGTCCCTCTGTTTAGGTTTGTTCATTGTTTTCGCTTATTGGACTGCAGTTACACCTTTTTAGTAAATATGTCACACAAAAATAATGTCGTTCCTTTCTGTTTTTCACAGGGCATTGTATCAAGGAGTTCATCACGTTGTTACATTTTATCATTGGTGATGTTTATATTCATTACTTAGGCTGATGGCTGGCTGGTTTCATTATTTTACCTCTAGATCTCTAATCATTTGGAATTTATTCTTTTTGTGTGGTGTGAGATATGGATCTGATTTTATCTTTTTCAGAATGACTACCCAGCACCATTTATTAAAAAGTCCATCTTTTCAATTGATGAGGAAAAGCATTTGACAAAATTCAACACCCTTTTATGATAAAAACACTCAACAAACTAGGAGTAGAAGGAAATAACCTCAACACAGTAAAGGCCATATATGAAAAGCCCATCGTTTGCACCATTATACTTAATGGTGGAAGTCTGAAAGCTTTTATTCTAAGTTCAGGAACAATACAAGGATGTCCACATTCACTACTTCTATCTAACATAGTACCGGAAGCCTTAGCCAGAGCAGTTAGGCAAGAAAAAGAAATAAAAGACATCTAAATTGGAAAGAGCCAATATTTTGTCAGTTTACAGACATATGTTACATGTAAAAATCCTAAAAATTCTACAGACACGTCTTTTATTTATTTTTATTTTAGTATTATTTTTTATCCTCACCCAAGGACATGCCCACTGATTTTAGAGAGAGGAGAAGGGAAGGAGAGAGAGAAACAGCCATGTGAGAGAGAAACATCAATCAGTGACCTCTCGTAGGTGCCCTGACCGGGGACTGAACCCACAACCTGGGCATGTGCCCTGCCAGAATCAACCCTGTGACCTATCAGTTTATGAGATGACCCTCCAATGCCCCCACCTACTGAACCACACCAACCAGGGCCACAAATCTTATAGAACTAATAAATAAATTCAGCAAAGTTGCAGGATAAAAAAGTCAGCACAAAAATCGGTTGCATTTCTATTCGCTAACGTAGTGAATAATCTGAAAAGGAAATTAAGAAAACAATTCCATTTAGGATATCATGGAAAAGAATAAAATACTTAGGAATAGATTTAACTAAGGAGGCAATACTGGTGCACTGAAAACTACAAAACATTGCTGAAGGAAATTAAAGGCGATACAAATAAATGTACAGTCTGTTTTCATGGACTGGAATCATTACTCTTGTTAACATGTCGATATTACACAAAGTAATAGGCAGATTAGTGAAATCCTTATCAAATGCCAACAATTTTCTTGCAGAAATAGAATAATTCGCCCTAAAAACTGTATAGCATCTCGGGGGACCCGAAGCAACGAAAACAATGTTGAGAGAGAACAAAGCTGGAGGACTCACACTTCCCAATTTCAACCCTTATTACAAAGCTTCAGTAATCACACAGTGTAGTATCAGCGTAAAGACACATTAAGTCAGTGGAATGTAATAGAATAAACCCTTGCATACACGGGCAAATGATTTTTGGCAAGGGTGCCAGGGGGAAAGAACAGCCTTTTCAGCAAATGATGTTGAGGAAACTGGGTGGATATCCACATGAAAAAGAATGAAGTTGGACCTTACTTTATACCATATACAAATTTTTTAGCTTAGCATTTGAGGGAATATTTATTTTAATTTATTCAACATTTCTAGATGTTTTGGTAAGATAAAGTTTACACATCATTTATTTCACTGTTACCAGAAACAAAAATGTCATTTTTTGGTATCATTTCCTTCCTTTTTTTGACTCTTCCTTTTCTAGAATTCCTTTTTAGTTGGACCTTCTGGATTGGTGTTATAATTTTTTTCAATTTTTAAAAAACTTTTCCTACTCTGTGGGTGATTTCCTACCCTTCTTTTGTGTTCTCGCTCTCTCTCCCCCTCTTCCTTTTTTTCTTTCCTTCTATTTTGTTTATTAATTTGGTCTATTCCTGTTTTGTAAGTTTGGTCTCTTCATTTCATAATTGAGACTTTCCTCAGTTGTTCCGTAAACTTGGGCCATCTGTTCAGATTAAAGAGCGAGTCAGTAAAAAGCTGAGTAAAAACTTTGTCCATGGGGAGTTGTTAACTACAAGTCTTTTTTTTTTTAATTAAAAAAATTTCAATTACAGTTGACATTCAATATTTTTAGTTTCCGGTGTACAGCATAGTGGTTAGACATTTGTATAACTTAGGAAATTATTCCTCCCGATAAGTTCCTTACCCGCCTTGACCCCATACATAGCGATTATGGTATATTGACTATGTTCCCCAGGCCGTACTTTACATCCCCAAGACTGTTTTGTGACTGCCAATTTGTATTTCTTAATCTCTACCTTTTCACCCAGTCCCCCAACCCACCTCCCATCTGGCAACCATCCGTTTGTTCTCTGTATCTGTGAGTTTATTTCTTTAACTGCAGATCTTAACACAAGGTGATCGAGTGTTTGTAGGTCTTTTCTCTTGGGTCGGATTTCCCATGGAGGAATGCCCTAGCCCCTGCTTGACTGGCCTGTGTTTTAGAAGCTGATTTGAGGAACAGAGGTGGGGGCCATAGTTCAGCATGTAAATCTTTATTTAATCTCTCTGTGGTATGATGCAACAAACAACCCCTGTGTGTACCTGGTTCATACACACTGTCTGGTCTAGTGTGTTAAGAAAGTAAAAACACTTGTCTCTTGCCGGGGCACAGGAGGGGCAGTTTCTTGGGTATATGGTACGGCTCCTGGCTGAAAACTTCCTTACAAACATTTAACCCCTGCTCCTACTTCAGACCGACCCTAACCCCCACCTTCAGGTTCTTAAGCCTTTGTGTTGTGCCTGCTTCTTACTGGTTTTATACCCTCACCTACCCTCACGTGCATGGGGTTGGCTTGTTCTGTTTCACCAAGCCAACGACTTACTATTCAGCAGTCCTCTAACTGGCTTCAGAAAGTGTTATATTTATATCTCTCGTTAGCTGTTGTCTCCTTTCTTGTTGTGTGTGCGTGTGTGTGTGTATGTTTTTTGATGAGGTTATCCTTTTTTAGCCCTTTAGAATCATTTTAGTGTAGTTTCAGGAGAGGATGGATATAAACCAGTGTTCATACTTAACAAAGAGGATCTTATACGCTTTAATTGTTATATCCATTTTAAAATAGTATGTTAGAAATTCAGGATTTCTTCTATGTTCCCTTTCCGCTAATGTTTATTTCAGTTTTATATCATGGGTGAAAAGTAGAAGGATAGGTAAATATAGGACGGAATGGAGAAGGGCAACAAGAGACACAAAGAGGAAAAACAGGTTCCTGACTGACAAAGGGTGAGAGGCTTAGACTTTGGCTCTACGGAGACTGTAAGAGAGTAATGTCGCCATCTTCTGGCTTTTGAAAAACTGTGCTACTGGAATTTTATCTGGAAACGAGCTGCAAATACTTTTTCTCTAGTTGATTTTTATGATTTGCATTGTCTTTTTTTAATGAAAAAATGTATATATGTATGTATATTATACATATTTTGTACTCATATCAACCCTTTCATGACTTCTGGGATTGGATTTAAGAAAAGATTTCCACACACAGAGATTAAAAAATCAAACTCCCATGTTTTCTTCTAGTAACCTAAAAAATAGCATTGAATTATTTGATCTATCTGGAATTTATTTTGAATGAGGAGTAAAATATGGCTCCAATAAATTTTTTTCAAATGGTTATTTAGTTCTCAATGCTACTTATCAGAATAATTTACCTAAACCAATTTTATCCCACTGATTGAACTTTGACACTTGTTAATTTTGTCACGGATTTGGGACTATTCTTGGACTTGATTTTCTAGTTCATCAAGCTATATGACTTTTCATTTAGCATGTATAATATTTTAATTATCTTAAATTTATAACTTACTTAAATAATTGGGTCGGGCTAATCCTTATTCTTTGTTTCCAGAATTTGTGTGGCTATTCTTCTTTATTTTTCCATATAACCTTTTTTTCTTGCTCTTTCCCTACTTTATTTTCTGTCCATTAAAGAAAATTTTTATATTGTGGTAATTACACATAACATAAAATTGACCACTTTAATCATTTTTTAAGTGTAAAATTCAGTGATATTAAGTATATTCACAATGTTGTGCGACCACCGCTGCCGCTGTGATCCATAACTTTTCATCTTGTGGCACTGAAACTCTGCCCGTTAAAGAATAATCCCCACTCCCGTTCTTGTCCTCCAGTCCCTGGCAGTTACCATTCTACTCTACTTCCCGTCTCTGTGCTTGTGACCACGCTAAGCACCTCGTGTAAGTAGAACCACCCAGCATTTGCTTTTTTTGTGGCTGGCTTATGTCACTTATCATGTTGGTCCTTAAGTTTCACCCACGTTGTAGCACGTGTCAAGATTTAATTCCTTTTAAGGCTGAATATTCTTCCATGATATGTATATGCAGCATTTTGCTTATCCATTTATTAGTCGATGGACACTTGGGTTACTTTCATGTTTTAGCTGTTTTGAGTAATGCTGCCGTGAACATGGGTGTACGAGTACCTCTTCAAGACCCTGCCTTCAGTTCTTTTGAGTATGTACCCAGAAATGTAATTGCTGGATCAAATGGTAATTGTGTTTTTAATTTTTTGAGGAACTCCCATACTGTTTCCATAGCAGCTGTACCATTTTACATTCCCACCAACACTGCACAAGGGTTGCAGCTTCTCCACGTCCTCACCAGCACTTGCTTTCCATTTTTTTGACAGTAGCCGTCCTAATGGGTATGAGGTGGTATCTCACTGTGGTTTTGACTTCCATTTCCCCAACATTAGTGATGTTGGACATCTTTTCATGTGCTTATTGGCCATTTACAATTTTCTTTGGAGAAATGTTTATCAAATTTTTCCCCATTTTTGAATTGGAGTGTTGTATTTTTGTTGTTGAGTTTTAGGAGTTCTCTGTATGTTTTAAATATTAACCACTTATCAGATATATCATTTAAAATATTTTCTTCCATTCTGTGTCTTGCCATTTTACTCTGGGTGGTGCGTCTTCATGAACAAAAGTCAAATTTTTATGAAGCCCATTTGTCTGTTTTTTTTCTTTAGCCGCCTGTACTTTTGGTGTTATCCAAAATATCATTGCCAAATTCAATCTCATGCAACTTTTTGCCTTGTTTTCTTCTAAGAGTTTTATAGTTTTAGGTCTTACATTCCATATTAACTTTTGAATCAATTGATCTTATTAGAAGGGAAAGGTATTGCTAATTTTGTGATGCATTATACTCATAGATTATTTTGGGGGCAGTTGATATTATTATGATTTTGTATTTTGTTCAAGAACTTGGCTTTTTTTTTTCCAAATTTTTTACCCCTATATATTTTTCACTGAGCTTCTTCCTAATTATCTTTTATTGTTATTGCTACTGTAAATGGCATAATTTTTCCATGATATCCTCTAACTAGTTGTTATTAGATGACATTTTTAATATGTAAGAAAGCTACTAATTTCTGAGTATGAATTTTATTAGCGATATCAGCCAATTCCCCCCTTGTTTGACAGAGCTTTCCAGTTGATTCTCTTGAGGCTTCTCTGTAAACAGTCATAATCATTTGTAAACAGTGATAATTTTACCTCTTCAGTTCCAATTTACATACTTATGTTATTAGTTTTTGTTTAATTACATTGGCTGGTATTTGCAGAGCAATATTAAATAATAGTGTTGAGTGGTAATAATAGATGTTCTTGTTCTTTTCTTTAATGGGACTGTTTCTTTAATAAATGCTTAGTGAAAAGTATATCCATAGATGCTGAAAGGGCATTTGGAAAATTCTATATGTATTCTTCATAAAATATGAATATAATCTCATTAAATATTAATCATTTTCATTTTAAACAAATAAACCCATTATTTATCCAAACACCTAAACATATAATGTATGTACATGTATAGATACAAATTGGTATACACTTTTTTTCTCCCTTATCCTACTCCTTTTTAATTTTTCAAATACTATTTTCAAATTTTATTTTTATCGAAGCTATTCATGCATATAAAGAATAAACTAGTTCTACCAGACTTAAAAATAAAATTCAGTCCTTTTAAGAGAAAACCATTTAGCTCTTTTGCCTGATTCATTGAGTATTCCCTGCTTTTTATACAAAGTACGTGTTTTTTAGTATCTGTTGCCCTTCTGCTATGACTCTTTTCTCCTTGAGTCTTTTTATCTCCTTGCCTCCTCCCACACACATACACCACTGCTGATAAGGCTGTATTCCGTGTTGCATCTAATCAATACTTGGTGTTAGTGTTTGTGTTACTCTACATGCTACCCAAAACTTATTTCAGGTTTACTTGGTCCCTTACCTTTCCCACACCCCCTCAGACTACCATTTCAAATCTTCTCTCTTCGAACCTCTACCATCTTCTCCCCAGTTCTTACTTACAAGTGACCTTGCTTCCTATTTTCCTAAGAAAATTGATGTAAGTAGAAGAGAGGACTTTCACAAGCTCTGAGATATGACATATCTTTCCCCCATTCACCATGTCTCTGCCCAGTCTCTTGTAAAGACAGATGAGCTTACCTGTGCTCCTGATTAATGACCGCATGCAAAAGTGAAGAGCCAAAGGTAAAATTAGGAAACCCTTGGAGGGACAACAACATTATTATTTTCTCTTTTATTAAACATTTATAACAAGAACTTAGCAAGACTGTATTTTATAATGGATGCATTGAAAATCTCGTCAGATCCTTTAAAAGTGTATTTTAACATTTAATTTAAAATTATTATTTCCCTGGCTGATGTGGCTCAGTGGATTGAGCGCCAGCCTGTGATCCAGAGGGTCACTGGTTTGAGTCCCAGTCAGGGCACATGCCTGGGTTGCGGGCCAGATCCCCAGTAGGGGGCACACAAGAGGCAACAACACATTGATGTTTCTCTCCCTCCCTTTCTCCCTCCCTTCCCGTCTCTAAAAAATAAATAAAATCTTTTTTAAAAAGCATTACTAGTTAAAATTAATAATTATTTAAAAAATTTTATTAATAAATAATGAAACATTTCTTCTCTTTTTGATAGAACTCATCAGTGAAAGAATATGGCCCCAGTTGCTATTTAGATGGATAACCCTTCTACAATTTTATTTTTTTCTGTGGTAACTTGTCAGATTTCCTGTTTCTTCTGGAGAAGTTTAAATAACATATTCTTCTGGAAAATTATCCTTTTGCCCAGTTCTCAATTTATTTACCCCAGGCTGAACAAAATAGCTCTTAACAATTTTTAATTTCTTTTGGTTATATGGTATTTTTCTCCTTTTATCTTTTCTTTTAAAAAATTTTTATTTATTGTATTTATTTATTTTTCGAGAGGGGGAAGGGAGGGAGAAAGAGAGGGAGAGAAACACTGATCCATTGCCTCTTGCACGCCCCCATCTGGGGACCTGGCCCACAACCCAGGCATGTGCCCTGCCTGGTGACCTTTCCTTTCATCAACCCTCGCTCAGTCCATTGAGCCGCACCAGCCAGGGCTCCTTTTACCCTTTCATATGCTGTTTATGTGTGCTTTCTTCCTTTCTTTTTTCCTTATTCAGTTTGCTAGTAGTTTATTGCTTATTGTTTTAAGAGACGGGTCTTAGATATTTTTTCTTCTTTTTTACTTAAATAGCTGAGATATACAAATAAATACGTATACGTAACCTATAACTCTGCTTATATAATCCAACATGTAGCTGAAGCCTTCTCTCTTCCCCAATTTAAATACTTCTTTCACATGGAGAAGCAGAATTTGGTATCTATAACTCCCATGTGTTTCTAATATTTTTACTTTTAATTGTATGTCTCTAAGCAATATGTATTATTTTGCATGTCATAACTTTATCTAAACATAATCATGTTGTATATATATGTGCGTGTGTATATAAATATTTTTAACCTATTATTACATTTGTAAGGTTCATCCATGTTGTGGCATGTTACTCAATTTTCTTTCTTTTTAATTTAATTTAGTTTTACTTTTCAACCACAGTTTACATTCAGTACCATTCCACACCAGTTTCAGATGTACAGCAAAGTGGCTGGAGTCAATTAATTAATTTTCATTGCGCCATAACTGTAGTGGGTACTCTGGTACTCAGCCCAGACCTTCCCTTCGTAACCAAATGTGCGTTCTCCACTTACTCATGCTGGTGGCTCACAGCTGCATCCCTCACTGGGACTTGCCCTTGGCCCAAGGCACTGTCTTGCCCAAGGTTATGCTCACTCCCAGAGGAGTGCTGTGAGAACTAAGTGGGTACTGCAGGGATATAAAATCTAACCCAACTAGCCTCCATTTTGGACAACTCTGAAGAGCACCCCAGCTCTGGAGCTCCATGTATCGTCAGCTGAGACCCCAGTTGCGACCTCGTTGGGCCAGTTTCTCTCCATTCCCAGTTCTGCTTCCCGAATTTACTTACAAATGTGTCTCATAAGATCATTCCCCAGGAAACTTCCTGCATGCTAGTTTCCCTCTCTTTTTAAAAGGAATGAATTTAAGATAGTTGGTATATTCTGTATATTTTTTTCAGATGGATAATTAGTTATGTAAGTACCATCTGTTAAGCCAATGAACCCCTATGTGACATAAATATAGTACGTTATGTACCTTATCGTGGGACATACTGTCATTATGAGGTATATTATGTTATAGTTACTGTATTTCTCTGTATGTTCTCTTTGCTTTTTAAAGCATCTCTTTTGATCTTTGGGAAGGTTTATATCTTTATTCTAATGGTACCATTTTTCTTATTTAACTTTTTATCAGTTTTAAATGGTATCCTGCCTGACCGGTATAGCTCAGTTGGTTGAGTGTCATCCCACAAAGTGAAAGGTCACCGGTTTGATTCCTGATCAGGCCACACGCCTTGCTTGCTGTTTTGGTCCCCAGTCGGGTCATGTAGGAGAGGAAACCAGTTGATGTTTCTCTCTCACATAGATGTTTCTCTCCCTCTTTTTCTCTCTCCCTTACCCATCTCTAAAAATAAATAAGTAAAATCTTTTTAAAAAATGGTATCCTTTGACTCCCGCCTATGTAACAATCAGTAGTCTTATTCTACTTTCCTCCTTTTCTCTCCTCTCTCCTTCCAATTTTTAGTTGCATTCTTTCTACTTTGTGAGAACATGCAATGTTTTCATACTGTTCTTCACTCCATGACCCCGGTCTTGTTTCAGCTTTACCGCTATAATTCAGTGTATAAAATGCTGCCAGTCCTCTTGCAGAATTTTCCTGGGCATGTTTTGGTTGGATGAAGCTTATCCTGTAACAGATTCCTCAGAAAGGGCACACATCCATAGTATTCCCTTGAGTTTTGCCATATTCAAACTTTTTTTTCCATGTTTTATTGATATAATTGGCATACGACATTGTATGAGTTTAAGGTGTACAACATAATGGTTTTATACATGTATATATTGTGAAGCGATGACCACAAGTAGTTAAACATCCATCACCTGACATAGTTAAAAACATTTTTTCTCCTGTGATGAGAACTTTTAAGATTAATTCCCTTAGCAACTTTCATATATATATATAATACTAACTGTAGTCACCATGATGTACATTACATCCCCATACCTTACCTTACTGGAAGTTTGTATCTTTTGTCCACCTTCACCCAGTTCCCCCCCACACCCGACCCAACTCTCGCAACCATCAATCTGTTTACTGCTTCTCAGTTTAGTTTTTTTAGATTCCATACACAAGTGAGATTATATAGTATTTGTCTTTCTTTGTCTGATTTATTTCATTTAGCATAATACCCTGAAGGACCACCATGTTATTGGAAATGGCAGGATTTCCTTCTTTTTTATGGCTGACTAATATTCCATTGTGTGTGTATATGTTTTTAAACATGTATATGTTAAAAAAAAATTCAGCCAAGTAAATGTGAAGATCTAATTGGTTTTTATTAAGTGATTCATGAATTGGGCAGCATCCTATCTAACAACTAGAAGGGTGGTCTGAGGGGTTGTACAAAATGGCAGGTTTTTACAGGAAGAAGGGTGGGACAAGGAAGCTATTAGCAAAAGAAAGGAAAAGATTCTTTTTGGGCCTGGACATCTTTTTGTGGGAGAAGAGAATGGGAAGGGTTTTTATCACACAGATTGCCTTTTCTTCCTGTGGGGATGAAGAGGGCCTTTGTGACTGATGTGCTTGACCAGGAAATTCCAGACTGGTTAATGAAGATTACATTTCTGGAGATGATGTGTTATAGAATGGCACCTGAAAACTAATTTTGTTAACCAGTGTAACCCCAATAAATAAAAAGGGGGAAAAAAAGATTACATTTCTGTGAGAGGTTGAAACTGCTATTAGATCAGTTAATTAAATTGTGGTTTGGTGTCATGAGCTTTTCACATGAGTGACGCCATTTTGGGTCTGTGGTTTTTTCATATATATGCGAATATATATATATGACATTTCCTTTATCCAGTCATCTTCAGTGGACACTTGGGTTGTTTTCCATGTCTTGGTTATTGTAAATGCTGCAATGTACACGGGGATGCAGCTATCTTTTTCGATATAGTGAGTTTGTTTCTTTCAGGTCTATTCCCAGAAGTAGAAATGCTGGGTTGTACAGCAGCTCTATTTTTAAGGTTCTGAGAAGACTCCATACTGCTTCCCATAGTGGCTGCACCAGTTGACATTCTCTCCAACAGTGCACAAAGGTTCCCTTTTCTCCACATCCTCACTAACATTTGTTAGCTCTTGTCTTTTTGATGACAGCCATTCTGACAGGTGTGGGTGCTATCTCATTGTGGTTTTGATTTGCATTTCCCTGATGGTTATTGATGTTGAGCACCTTTTCATATACCTGTCGTACGTTTGCATGCTTTCTTTGGAACAATGTTCAGCTTTTCTGCCCATTTTTAATTGGATTGTTTGTGGGGTTTTTGCTGTTCAGTTCTATGTGTTTTTAAAAATTTGTTTTGGACATTAACCCCTTATCAGATATGTAAATTGTAAATATTTTCTCCTATTCAGTAGATTGCCTTTTCATTTTATTTATGGTTTCCCTTTCTGTGCCAACACTTTTTTTAATTTATGGATTTCAGAGAGAGAGGAGGGGAAGGGAGGAAGGGAAGG
Organism: Mormoops blainvillei; assembly: GCA_004026545.1. Classification (NCBI taxonomy): domain Eukaryota; kingdom Metazoa; phylum Chordata; class Mammalia; order Chiroptera; family Mormoopidae; genus Mormoops; species Mormoops blainvillei. The sequence goes on from PVJD01010356.1 coordinate 17,417, forward strand.
AGGGAGGGAGAGGAACATTGATTTGTTGTTCCTCTTATTTATGCATTCATTGGTTGATTCTTGTATGTACCCTGACTAGGGATTGAACCTGCAACCTTGGCATATCTGGACGTGTGCAGAAGCTTTTTAGTTTGATGTAGTCCCGCTTGTTTATTTTTGCTTTTGTTGTCTTTGCTTTTGGTGTCAAATCCAAAAATGTCATTGTCAAGACTGATATCAAAACTTTTTTGATGTCCTTGAAAGTTGAGGTACAGCTTGGCAGGGTATAATAGCCTTGGTTTACATTTTCTAAAGTTTCTTAAAAATTCTGCTCTACCTCGGTCATGCTTATATATTATTTTTGAGGAATCTGATGCTGTATAATTCCCTTGTCTTTGTAAATTATTTTATGTTTTTGCTGGAATGCCCCAATGTATTTTTTTTTTCTTTAGGAACAATCTTACTAGGAACTATGTCATAGTTTATCATTTTGGGTCATTTTTCCTAAGTATCTGGTAGGCCTTTTCAACATATAGATTCTTTATTTCATTTTCATTCTCTTTATTGTTTTCCTGCTTTTCTTCAATATCTGTTAAGTTTTTTGCTTGTTTTTTAACCTTTACAAATATGTTTATTGCTTTTAGAGAGAGAGGAAGGGAGCAAGAGAGAGAGAATCATCGATGTGAGAGAGAAATATCAATTGGATTGAACACACAACCTAGGTATGTGCCCTGACTGGAATCAGACCCCCAACCTTTTGGGGTAGGGTTTGATACCAACCGGCTGAGCCACGCCGGCCAGGGCCATCTGAGTGTTTTAAGGACTGGGAGTTTAGGGGAGGATTTCAATAGAATATTTATCAGCATCAGCTTTATGCTGATGCACCAAAATGAGATTGATTCCTCAAACAACTTCATTTGTCCTTGTGTGTGGTTGGTACAAATGGCACTAATTGGATTTTAATTATCGCTCTCCCTGAATAGGGTGATTTAAACTACTTACCCTCTGGTTGGGAAGGAGAAGTATAAACCGTTTACTCTTAAGCAGTCCTTGGTTAGGGAAGATAGGGTTTTGTGATTTACTAGATGGTTGTAAATGGCTGAGCCATTGAACTGTCCCAGTGTCCCCATTCCACTTGTCCAAGCTTACTAGCCTGTCTCACAACTCCCCAAAGCCCATGGCCTCCTTAAATCAGATCATCGTTAGAGGCAAAGGGAGGGGCTCTGTCCCCAGGGTCTTTTACAGATTCACAAGGCCAAGGCCAGACAGACTGAAAAAGGGCAATGAGGCAGGCAGGCAGGGACCCTGAGGCCAGGTTCCCCTTCAGCTTCTCTCCCTGAGGCTGACGGGAAGACAGCATTGGCTGGGGATTAGGCCCAGACCCAGCCCCGCCAGGAACTGACCCAGGAGCAGGAGGAGTCGGGTCATGCTAGCTTTACACTGGCCGAGTCCCCATCCTGGGGTGGCTGTAGTCAGATGGGGGAGGCAGGGGAAGAGCCTCATTCCTGGTGTGGGCGAGGCTCCTCCACACTGATCATGAAGCTAGGGACAGGAGAGGGATCTGGTTAATAACACAGCCAAGGTAAACGGAGTCCTGGCTGGGCCTGGGGACACTCAGCCTGCCATTTGCTGGTCCTGTCCATGTTCCAGTTGGCACCCGGCCAGGCAGTCACTCCGAGGGGCCCTGGCATGCCTGACAGTCCTTCATGTCCTCAGAGTAGTCCTGGATCTGGATGGTCATGGTGAGGAAGTGGAACTTTCCTTGTAGGCGGGCACCAGCTGCCTTCAGCACAGCCTGGGCATCTGTGTTCCAGCGACGGTGATGCAGACAGACAGCACAGGCTGGGCCACAGTCAGCACCCAGATATGCAGGCTGCTTCCCCCCACCCCCACCCCCACGGCAACAGCAACAGGTCCTGAATAGCTGTGAAATCCACACCCTTGGGGGTCCCTTCCATTAGCACCAGGACACGTCTCTCAGGATGGAGAAGAGGAAGGTGCAGATGGGGTCTGCATACTTGTACTCTGGCTTGAAGAATAAAATATAGGCCGCCACCAGGATGCCCAAGCTCTGCAGCAAGTCTCCTAGCATGTGGACAAAGGCAGCTCCGACACGGCGTTTCTCCTGCTGCTGGCTGGCGTCATGGCTATGCTCGGGGCTGGACGGGTGAAGAGTCAGCCCCATTGTGATGTTCACAGCCACAGCACAGCCCACAGCTATCAGCACGGTCCTCCCCTCACCTAATAGTCCCCACATGGACCGCACAGAAAGCAGCGTTCCCAGGTTCTCAGCTCACTGTCAGCTGAAGTTCATGGTCTTGGTGGCAGGCCGGAGGACGTCCAGAGAGAGAAGAGGCTGATGAGCATGCTGGCAAAGCCAGTGAGTACCTGGGCTGCATGATTGCCAAGCTACATGCTAGGTCCCCACCAATGATTTCCCCAGCCATGAACACTAGGCAGATGGCAGAGGCCACAGAGAGCTGGTGACAGCCTGCTCTTTCTTGGGGTCACAGTGACTGCCAGGACCCTTCTGGGCATGACAGTAATGGTTGCTCTCCACAGCCAGCTCAGTGGATGACAACTCCAAGTCAGATAGGGACACAGAAATCCAGCCAGCCCCATCCTGCCACAGACTTCCCGTTTAAGTCCCAGCTCTGGGCCTGGCGTCCAACAGATGCCGCTTATCCGTGGCCTTCACGCGCCCCGCGCGCCCGGCGCGGAGCCGCACGCCCGGCGCGGAGCCGCACGCACCTGTGGGGAGAGCCTGCGTACCTCTCCTGTCTGCCCTTGTGCGCCGCTCTCACGCCCGCTCCGCCGCGCGGCTGCCCCTACCTGGGCCATGGTGGGCTCGGTCCACTCCACGCTGCCTTACCGGCCCCCGCCACCCCGTGCGAAGCGGCCTGCTGCGAATCGTGCGCAAAAGTCCTCGTAAAGGAGGAGGGGTGGGCGGTTGCAAAGGATGCCCAGGAGCTGGCTACCCGGAGCCCCCTACCCTGCGGGGAGCCTACCTGGCTGGCAACGAAAAGCCTAACCGTCTCTACGAAGTTGGGACTGAGCCACGGCTGCAAGTGCTCTTCCCCGGGCGGAGCTGGCAGCGTCCCACGGAGAAGGCCTCCCGTCTTGGTTCGTAGAAATTCGCTTTGGATGCCCCTGGAGCAGGGATGTGGTTCCTCGGGCTACGGTCGTGTCTTCCCCTCCTTTAAGTTCGTATTGAAGCCTCTTGTCCCTGTGTGCCTTATAATTTAGTTTTCATTTCACATATGGTTTTGCCTTTTTCTTTCTGTAGTTAAGTTTTATTTAAAAAAAATTTTTTTTTGCCCCCTTTGGTTCTTAGTTTTTATATTTCTGACTCAGGGTGTATTTTTTTTTTTCATATCTGCACATTGTTTGAGGATATTTAATTCAGTTGGAGGCATGTTACAGTTTTTTCCAACTCCATGGTTGATTTTGGGGGGAGAAAACCAACAGTAAAGCTTTCGCTTGTGTTTTCTTGTCTTTGCACAGTACTTTTGTGTGCACATAGCCTACTTTTGTTGTTGCATCTGTTCATGTTGTGGACAGAGTTCCCCGTTTGAGAGTTCTGCCTCCCTTCCCTCTCCTGTTCAGTTCCTTTTAAGAATCTGTGGTATCGTTGGTGAGGGAGCGGGGTACAGGAAAGATTGGTAGGTCTTGTTTTTATTTTGTTTCTTCAGGAGCTTTACTTTCCCTTTTTTGTCTTCCCATTTGTTGCTTCGTCCCCGCGAGGTACTGTCTGTCCTCTGTATCTATATACGTGGTCAGAAGCACTTTTCCTCGGAGGTGGCTGCGGCTGGTCCAGCAGTGTCTAGATGCTTTCACATCACCGGGGCTATGAACTATTAAGTTCTAACTTGTGTTCAGTATTTTTTGCATTTATGGTTTTACTCTCTCTCTGGGGAGTGATTTGCTTTGTGCTTCTCCGAAGGCCCCTGTGTCCCTTGGACCTTTTTCATGGAGTCTTTTTAGCCTCCATTCACTCATTCTCTGCATCCACAGGCTTGCAGAAGGTAGGCAGTGGGAGTTCTTACGGCTTTTGCTTCTTTTTTTCCACTACTTATGATAATTTGAAGGTTGTTGTGATTGCTCTCGCCTAGTAATGGTAATGTTGAAGGCCTGGATTCCGTGTGGATTTGGTTTTTCTCCTTGTTTATTTTATATCTGCTCAGGGAGGCTGAGGGAGAAAAATGTGCTCAGGCTACCTCCATTGTTATACAGACTTGAAAGGTCCAGCAATCCCTATTTTCATATAATTTTATACCTGAAAAACCCCAGAGTCAGCTGAAAAACTATTATAGACAGTAAGAGAATGTAGTTATGTGGTGAGGTAAAAAAATTAATGACTAGAAACTTTCTTATATTCGAACAGCTTGGAAGATGTGATGGAGAATTTCATCAATAGGAACAATCACCAGCTTAAAAAAAAAACCCCAAAACTAGAAAAAAAACCCTATGAATAGCTCTACCAAGAAATGTGTAAACTCTGTGTGTTAGATTCTTAGGGCCGCCATAATAAAGTACCACACACTTGGGTGGCTTAAAACAACAGAAATTTATTCTTCTGCTGTTTTATAGATTGGAAGTCCAAAATTGAGGTAATGGCAGGACCATCTCCCCCTGAAGCCTTTAGGGGAGGACCCTTTCTGGCCTATTTCAGCGTCTAGTAACCCCGGGCATTTCCTGATTTGCAGCAGCACTGTCCAGTCCCTGCCTCCCTCTGTCTTCATGTGGCCAACTTCCCTCTGTGTTGTGTTTGTCTTTTCTTTTTCTAGTAAGAACATCAGTCATACTGGGTTAGGGGTCACCCTGATTTCAGTATGGCCTCACCTTAACTTGATTATATCTACAAAGACCCTATTTCCAACTAAGGTCACATTCACAGGTTAGGACTTGAACATATGTTTTTGAGGGACACAATCCAGCCCATTAACACCTATATAAGGACAAATTTTAAGTCCCCCTGAAGGACATGAAAGTAAATTTGAATAAATGAAAACATAATCTTTGTTCTTAGATAAGAAGAGTCAACATTTTGAAGATGTGAAACTTATAAATTAAGTTAATTTAGGGAGGATTGCTATGATCCAAGAAAATCACTGACAGTTTTGTTTTTGTTTCCCACCCACCACCCCACATTCGAGGTGCATATTGCAAAGTTCAAATGAAAAAGTAGGCAAGTAATAACAGTCACTCTCTGAAAAAGAACAAGATAAAATTGCAGGCAAATGCCATTTTCAAAACATATTGAATAAACACACTGAGACGCATACTGTACTAGGGAGGCTGTGGAGAAATAGTTACTTTTATGTATGACTGGTTGGAGTGCTAACGTCCTAAACAGCTATAGAGGACAATGTAGCAATATTTCTAAAAGTGCATATATCATTAGATCAAAGAATTTCACATACACGATGACATATGTATAAGGGTATTCACTGAACCATTGTTTATAATAGCAAAAGATTGGACACCCAAATCCTAACAAGAGGGAACTGGTTAAATAATGTTATAGTCATATAACAGAATGTTAGGCAGCTGTAAAGGGGAATGCAATATTCTCTTTGTACTAATTTGGCAAGATCTCAATGCTATGTTATTAAGTATAAAAAAGCAAGATATAGAACTAAATGTTATGCTTTTTCAAGATGAGAAAACAAAAATGTTTTCATATTACTTTCTTGTATGTGCTCAAAGAAACCTGGGGCTGAGGCATAAGAAACATAAGTACTGTGACTGCCCATGCAGAGGCATAAATGGGGTAGGTGGGAAGTAGGCAGAATGACATTTTGTTGTGCACCTTTGCACTTTCTGGCTTGCCTCTCTTTTTTAAAAAAATTATTTTAAAAAATTAATTTTTTACAAATGTTAATGTATTAACAAATAAATTTAAAAGAGCTATCACTTAACTTTTATATTTATGTGGCTAGGATACTCATGCAAATGAGACAAATGTTCTTATACTCTGCCATTTTTCCAGAAGTCTTTTAAAGATAATTTTATTCTATTTTTTAAAGATTTTATTTATTTGTTTTTAGAGAGAGGGGAAGAAAGGAAGAAAAAGAGGGACAGAAACATCAATATGAGAAAGTTTAATTGGTTGCCTCTCGCAACCAATTGCCCCAACCAGGGACCAATCCTGCAACCCAGGCGTGTGCCCTGACCAGGAATTCTCTTTGCCAGGACAACACCTAGCCAACTGAGCCACACCAGTCAGGGCTACGATAATTTTAAAGTATACATATAATAATTTATATTGTTCAACATTTACAAATAATACAAACTTCCTTTAATATAATGATTTAAAAATCTTAAATTGCTTTCAAATGAAAACAGCTTGGAACTCCTCCTTTTATGACAGGGAGCATGTATATAGTAACCTTTCATTTACCTAAAGTTTATTGTACATTTTGGTTCTAAATGACCTTGAACAAGTTATTCAAGCTTTTTGATTCAGTTTTCCCTCCTATATAATGGAGGGTTGTTTTGGGAATTAACTATATGAAATAGCTCTTATGATGATGCTGATTATAAAATTATTTCATTTGGTTTCATTTTCATTTGAATATAGATTAGGTGTGTATGTACGTAGTGTTATTCTAAACAAGGGTTAGAAATTAGGCCTTTTTCTTCACAGGCTGCTTCTTTTTGATTGTCCCATTTTTATCTTCTTTTTTGACTCTTGGATTAATTGAATGTTTTATGCTCAATAGTTCTTTGTACAGTACTTTTTCTGAAAATTTATATTAACACCCAAATGATATTTAAAAAACTCAGCCTGTTGTGATGGCTCAAGTGAGGGTAAGTCTTAACATTTGCATTTCTAACCTAAAGCTCTGTTTATTTGGGAATTTTGCTAAGGAGCATATGTGCAACAAGTGACGTAATCCATGTAGTCATTGTGCAAAAGTCAATGCATGGTTTAAAATTTGGCTTGTGCTGTTTGATAAAAGAACCTTTTGTTAGGCTCTTGGCAGGATCGTGAAATGTGATTTTTGTTCTAAATTTGAGTGTTCTCTTAGATTCTAACGTTGCTTCTTTGGACAGAACAGAACTAAGTTTTCTCTATTAAACTTTTGTTTTCAACAATTAAAAACAAGTAATGAATGTTATAATCTATGAAACTACTTGAAACAAAAGTATCCCTTAGGTTTTCTTGTGGAAGTGTGTATAGGAAAACATTAATCCAGTTTTGCCAGGGAATGAGGGAAGAATTCTACGTCAGTGGATTTACTTGGTGAAATATAATTCTGTGTGTAGTTTTACTTTAGTATTACGCTGACAGTTGCCAATGTACTCATCATTAACAGTGCCAGGCCCATTTGCTCCCTGTCTACTGAGTTGAATTGGCTTCGTGCCTGAAAATCAAGATAAGTAAATTTAATAAGAGTTTATGTTAACTTAAATCATTGAGATGAAGGAAGGCCAAGGACCTGAGCTACTGACTAGCGTGTGGATTTTGTGAAAGCTAAATTAAGAGCTGGGAAATTTCTTTCTTTTTTTTGGCTTATTTCTTAGGTTGTGAATGTTGTAGCAATGGATTAAGTTTGTTTTTAGGTAAATGGATTGTAGGTAGCAAATATAAACTTATCTGATATAGTCAAGAAATAAATATTTTGGCTACTAAAGAATTGCAGAATATAGCTGATAATTCTGGCTTTTAAGGAATTAGAATGCAAATAATTTTTTTAAAGATTTTATTTATTTATTTTTAGAGCAAATGATGAAGCAACATTGTAGAAGTTGCCTAACACCTTTTGTGTGGACTGAGTGAATGAGGCACCTGAGGGCGCAGGAGTCTGCTGAGCCAGGCCGTCCGGCAGTAACGCCCCTGAAACTCCATTCGGAGCAGCGGATGGAGTTCGGGCAATATTCATGGCTCGAAAGGGCGTTGTCTTACTTCTCCAGATGCAAGACCTGAAGTTTTGAAGACAGCCCTTGGTTTCCCATTCGTGACAAATTCCGGGAGTTGCCATATTGGCATTCCATTTGAATTAGGATAGGAAAAGTAGACAGATCCGCCTGTTCCCTCAGGAAATGGGATTGTTTCCAGGATACAAACCACATCATGGCTGATATTTTCATAATCAGGCAAGTCAAAAACAAATTCACCTTCTGCTTGTTGTGCAGCTGTTTGCACAAGCCTCTCCACCACCCAGCAGCCAAACATGGCGGTGGCGGCCTAGTACCTGCCTTCTTAGTGAAACGGACTGTCATTATTTCCCACTGTACCTCTAATGCGCAGCCTAGTGTTTGACATGCAGTAGGCAAGTCAATAAGTATTGAATAGGTGAAAAAATGAGTACTGCTCAGACAACATGGTTCATTATTTCACTGCATTTATGTAGAAGACCCTGTTAAAAGTTATTAGCCCTGGCAGGTGTGGCTCTGTTGGTTGGGTGTTGTCCTGCAAACCAAAGGTTGCTGGTTCTATTCCTGGTTAGCAACATGACTGGGTTGTGGGTACCGTCTCCAGTTGGGGTGACTGCAAGAAGCAACTGATCTGATGTTTCTCTCTCCCATTGATATTTCTCTCCCTCTCTCCCTCCCTTCCTCTATCTCTAGAATCAATAAAAGAAAAATAAAATTTTTTTAAGTTGTCATTAATTGCTGCTAGTATGAACCAATTTTTAGCATTGTAGAGAGTCTGGAAATTTATTTTTCAATTAAAAAAATTGAGCAATGAACATAAAAGCAGTTATCTTTCTTTAAAAGTGTAAAATGTCAACAGTTCATATAAGAGCAGATGTTAGTACATAAAAGTGTTTTTAGAGAGTATTTGAGGTCTTGAAAAAAAAAGGTGTTTTTAAAGTTTTACTCTTGCCTACTCTTTATTTTTACCTTAAACATAGTGAAATTAAATTAACCCTATTAAAATTCTTTTTCCATAAAACTTAAAAAATTAATGAACACATATATAATGCTGGTTCTAATACACTTTTTGTTCATGATCAGAAACTGACACTTAACATTCTGCTATGTAGCTTAGTGCCTTTCAGATGTGTGACTGTGTTAAATGTTTCTTGTCATTTTCTGCTGCCGAGTCTGTATGATAATGTAATTATTATACATTATTACATGATGAAAATAAATAAGATATTGTGTATGTGATTAATTTAATAAAGACTTCTTTAAAAACAAACAAAAAACAAATATTACTTCAGTTCTAACCATGTGCCAGGCACTGGCTATATAATAATGAATAAAATATTAGGTTGGCCAAAGAGTTCATTTGGCTTTTTCCATAAGATGGCTCTAATACTGCTTAGTTGTCTTTAATTTCATTCAAAACAGTTTTGTTAGATTCTATGGTGACAGCTGTCATATCAACATGCATTAAAAAAAAACAACTTGTCATGCCCGGGCTGGTGTGGCTCAGTGGATTGAGTGCTGGCCCATGAACCAAAGGGTCACTGGCTCAGTTCCCAGTTAGGGCACATGCCTGGGTTGCAGGCCAGGTCCCCAGTTGGGGACATGCGAGAAGCAACCAGTCAATATATCTCTCACACATTAATGTTTCTCTCCTTCTCTTTCCCCCTCCCTTCTCTGTTCTCTAAAAATAAATAAATAAAACTTATCAAAATTGGTGACTTTTTGTGTAGCCATTTTAATATTGAAGATGGAAGAAAATATGCAACATTTTCAGCATATTATGCTTTATTATTTCAAGAAAAGTAAAAACACAACTGAAACATAAAAAATTTGTGCAGTGTATGGAGAAGGTGCTGTCACTGACCGAACGTGTCGAAAGTGGTTTGCGAAGTTTCATGCCAGAGATTTCTTGCTAGACAATGCTCCACAGTCGGGTGGACCAGTTGAAGTTGATTGTGATCAAGTTGAGACATTAATTGAGAACAATCTATATTATACCACACGGGGATAGCTGATATACTCATAATATCCAAATCAATGAAGTTATTGGTGAAAATGAAAAATGTGCCTTTTTATTTTAAGGAAAAGATTTAACAGACTTTTTGAAGCCAACCTAATAAATAGGGTTCCTGGCCTTGTGGAACTTACACTATAGTCGGTAGAGATAGACCACATTCTGATAATTATATAGATAAATAGGTAATGACAACCCAATGTGTACTATAAAAGGAGAAAGTAGGAGAGCATGAAGTAGAGACCTCTGAGAAAGTGATGCTTGAGAAGAGGTCTGCTGGAGGAGGAGGTAACCACTGGTGAAAGTTCCAGGCAGAGGGAACAGCATGTGCAGAGGCCCTGAGGCAGGAGGAGCATGTTTTTGAGGAACTGACAGAAAGCCAGTGGAATTAGATCAGAGAAGAGTATGGGAAATTGGTTCAACACAGAGCTGGAGAGGTAGTCAGAGACCAGATCAAACACGAAAGACTGAGTCATCAAAATGTGATACTGTCACCAGTTTAGAAATAGGAATTCTAAGTATTCATTAGTAGGGGACTAGTTCAATAAATTATGATTTAATGATGTAAAAGGCTCCTGTGAAGCTGGGAAATAAAGTGAGGAAGCTTACTACCTACTCAAAAATAAACAAAATTTCAATTTAATACAGAAATTAATTAAAAAATGAACTAAAAATGGTTAAAACCTGATCCAATGATATGTGAGTTGTTGTAGGTGAAATTCTGAAGGCTTCTTTTGGTATAATGTTATTCTTTTATTTGGTTTATTTTAGTAATAATTACATATTTTCTTACATTTTGAGGATATATTTATTATATCTCAAGTCAGCTATATTTCATAATCTACCACAGTGGATAAGGACATGTCCACTAGTTCCTAGGTTGATATTCTGTCATTGCCATTTACACAGTTGGTTAACTGGCCAGATTACTTCACCTGTAAAGCCCAGTTTCTCACTTGTAAAATGTGAATAGTCTATCTACCTGATGGAATTCTGGTGCAAATAGTCTGAGATCATACTGGGAGAATGCCAGAGCATGTATATATTTCCCAAACTTTGAAACAAGTATTTAAAATTAATACTGTCTCCCATATGAATTTACTGCTTTTGGACTTCTGGTCAAGATGGCAGAATAGGTAAACACGGCTTGCTTCCTCACATAACCACATCAAAATTACTACTAAAATATAGAACAACCATCGCTCACAACCATTAGAAATCAAGTTGGATAGAAGTCTGACAACTATGGAATTAAAGAAACCACATTCATCCAGACTGATAGGAGGGGCGGAGGTGTGGAATGGGCTGGGCCCACATCCGTGTGTGGTAGATAAAAATTTGGGAGGGATGTCATGGGAGGAAGGAGTTACACCAGGCCTCCCAGACCAGGGATCCAGTGCCAGGAAGATAAGTCCCCATAACTTCTTGCTGCAAAATACAATGGGGATTGAGTCAGTGGAGAAACTGCTGGGGTCCTAAGCAGTTCCCCTTAAAGAACCCACACACGAACTTACTCAGACTTACCCCCTCTGAGTTCCAGCATGGGGGTAGCAGCTTGAAAGGCACCAGTAGCATACAGGGAGGAAGTGAAGTGTCTGGCATCAAGGGGGTAGCTGAGGGATAGCCTCCCAGATAGAAAGGTGAGAAGAGGCCATTGTCCCTTTTCTGAGCCCTGACCCCCACAGAGCCACAGGTCCAGCAGGTGGGTACCATATCTGAGACTCCATCAACCTGGATAACACTGTCATCCCTGTCCTGAAGATCCTCTGAGACTCCATCCCACCCAACTTATGGGCCCACCCAAATTGTTAACCATGACTTTTCCATATGAATGGCTATTCTTGGCTCATGCTTCACAACTTCCTAAGTCCTATCAAACAAGAAACAGCTGGCCTCAGTAAACTCCCAGCCCCTGTACCTCTTGCTAAGTGGACCCAGGACCAGCACTAGTAGCAGCCAGCCTAGATTCACAGCTTGGCTTTGCCTGGGAACCTTCCAAGCCCAGCACAAGTGGCAGCCATCTCAGATTGCTCTACAGTGCATGCAGGGTGGCCCTGGGCAGAACACAGGTGGGGGTTGACTTTCGCCTGTACCATCCAGAAAACCCCAGAGCCTATGCACCCAGTAGATAACTACATACTACAACAGAGCACCACCACCCTGCCCCCTACACAGCTGATCCTCCACAGAGGGCAGAGGTTGGCGGTCAATAGTCACAGCCAGTCCTTGAAGCTCACTGGGCTGGGTAAATCCCTCTCATTGATCGGCAACAGCAATCACGGCTCAATTACAAGAGGAGGGTGCACCTTGAGTACTCAGCTTGGGTGATAAGGGAGGCTGTGCCACTGGACCATATAGAACTACATTAGGCCACACTACCAAGACACGGAGTCAAAGCAGCTCTACCTACTACATTGAAGCAAACACAGGGAGGTGGCTAAAATAAGAAGAAAGAAACATGGCCCAAATGAAAGAGCGAACCGAAGCTCCAGAAAAAGAACTAAACAAAATGGAGATAAGTAGTCTATCAGATGCAGAATTCAAAACACTGGTTATAAGCATGCTCAAGGAACTTAGGACCACAACAGCATAAAATAGATCCAGTCAGAAATGAAGGCACACTAATTGAAATAAAGAACAATTTAGAGGGCAACAACTGTAGAGTGGATGAAGCTGAGAATCAAATCAATAATTGGGAACATAAGGAAGCAAAAAACAACCAATCAGAATGACAGAAAGAAAAAACAGTCCAAAGAAATGAGGATAGTATAAACAGCTTCTGGGACAACTTGAAGCATTCCAACATTTGCATCATAGGAGTGCCAGAAGGAGAAGAGAAAGAACAAGAAATTGGAAATCTATTTGAAAAAGTAATGAAAGAACACTTCCCTAATTTGGTGAAGGACATAGACATGCAAGTCCAGGAAGCACAGGGAGTCCCAAACAAGATGGATGCAAAGAAGCCCACTCTAAGACACATCATAATTGAAAGGCCAAAGGATAAAGCTAAAGAGAGAATCTTAAAAGCAGCAAGAGTAAAGCAGTAAGAGTAAAGAGTTAGTTACCTACAGGGGAGTTCCCATAAGGCTGTCAGCTGATTTCTCAAAAGAACCTTTGCAGGCTAGAAGGGACTGGCAAGAAATATTCAACATTATGAAAAGCAAGGACCTACAGCCAAGATTGCTAACCCCAGCAAAGATTATCATTTAGAAGTGAAGGGCAGGTGAAGGGCTTCGCAGACAGGAAAGAAAGTGAAGGAGTTTATTATCTCCAAACTATTATTATGTGAAATGTTAAAGGGACTTATTTACAAAAAAGAAGATCAAAACTAGGAACAATAAAATGGCAATAAATATGTATCTATCAACAATTGAATCTAAAAACAAACTAAGCAAACAAGAACAGAGACAGAATCATGAATACAGAGAATGTTTTAATGGTTGCCAGATGGGAGGGGGTGGGGGAGAATGGGTGTAGAGGTGAGGGGATTAAGAAGTACAAATAGGTAGTTACAGAATAGCCATTTGGATGTAAAGTACAGTACAGGAAATGGAGTAGCCAAGAATTTATATGCATAACCCATGGACATGAACGATGGCGTAGGGATTACCTGTGAGGGGTTCTTGGTGGAGGAGGGTAAAGGGGGTAAAATTGGGATAACTGTAATAGCATAAATAAAATAGCATAATAGCATAAAATATAATTTAAAAATGAAATAAAAACAAAAATACACTGCCTTTGCTCAGATGTGAATTCTGCAAATTTACTTATAATTATATTTGCTTTTTTCTTCCTTGTATTTTGATTATGGTTGTACCATCTTAAAAGGCTCTGTGGCCAGAACTGCTAATGTGTGATTGGAAAGGAAATGGGCTTGCATTTTGAGACCATCTGTGGGAGTTATATTGTCTGAAACTGACAAGAGATCATGGCAGATGGTGAGGTCACAGAGATTGACTCTTTGAGCTTGATATAATGTGTTCATGAAGGTGGAAGAAGAAATCCGATTTATTTATTTTCAACCAACAGAAAACTTGGTGACAGGAAGAAGTGTACAGTTGTTGAGTCTGGGTAAAACATAATGCATCAGCGCACATGACCGGTTTATCTTTGAGAATCACCAGTACCGTCAAAGATGGCAGTTTCTTGAAACATTTGGTGCCATGTTTATTTGCTTTCTAGACATTTGATTTAAGTCATATATTTCAAATAATTTGTAGCTTAAAGACATTGTAAAAGAAAGACAAAAACTTTAAAAATACTTAGAACTCTGTGTGTGTATAAATATATACAAATACATGTATAGTATATTTTTAAATTAAAGGGTCATAAACTCTTAAAGCTAGTATAGCATATTTCTTCCTTTTTAATTAAATGAAACACATCTCTGTCACAGTCCCATTTCCTTTTGTAACATTTATCTTACTGTAAATTTAAATTACATTTGAAGGTTTATGCTGTTTCTCCCATTCACTAGGGTATCTCCAGTGCTTGCATTAGTGCCTTATGCATAGTGGGCGTTCAGTGTTTGATGGGTAAATAAATAAATTAATTAATTAACTTACTACCTAATCTTGTTCATTGTAGAAGAGTTTTTCTTAACCACAATTAAAATCTTTTTTTTTTCTGTTTTAAATGGGGTTTATGTTGTGGTATTTTTCACTTGCTCTATGTGTGAATTCTGTATTATTTATTTGAGTAAGAAGCCTTAATTTGTCATGAGAAACAGCGAGCTGCTTTTTTCCCTAACATTGGTTAAGTGCTAACTTTGTGCTAGGCAGTATCTTAATGATTTTTCATGCCTTGACTCATTTAATTAAGTAGATATACTATAACTGTTTCGCAGATGAAGAAATTGAGGCACAGAGACATTAAGGTATATTTGTTCAAGAAACCCATGCACTGTTTCACTGTTTCAGTTACCATTTAGGGAACATTTAGAGGTTCTAATTTGTGCTAGCTCTGGAGAGAAGATACAAAGGAAATACTAAAACATATTTTGTTTTTTCAAGCTCATAAATGTGGCTACACAGTATTTTTATCGGTAGCCTACTGCTATAGTGTGCTGAAATAGTAACACTGTTAATTTCTTTCATTTGTGAGAGCAGCAGGTGCCCCTCAATAACACAGTCCTTAGGAAGTAGAACACAAGATTGAATACTAAATATAGTAATGAAGCAGATGCGTGGACACAAACGTCTGTTGTCATTACAGCCATACTCTGGACGTGAAGAAATGGGGAGAAGGGCAAAAAGACTAGCCAGGTCTGGTAGCTGCGCCCCACAATGTCTGCCTCTATTTCACTGACCGGCTGGAATTGCATCATATGGTCAGCCTGTCTGAGAGGGAGAATGAGAATGTAGTAACTTTAGTTGGACACATTGTCATCTTCGACTTCTTCTAAGGAAGAAGAGGAAATGATACTGGGTAGGCAACAGTATCTGCCTTAGATAGAAGTAGCAACTTTCTAAAATATAACAGGTACTTTGGATGGGAAAGACCTTATTGTCTTTGTCATAAATGCATTTCAGTCATTCATGAAGTAATCTTGAAAATATTTAAAACAATTTTTTTGTGGTTAGGAATGTTCAGTGTTTATGTATAAACCGAAGGGCATTTGGTACAATGACTTGGTGGATTTGATGATTTTCACTTCGATTGTATCTAAAATTTACTCCTAATAGAACCCTAAAAATTCAATCTATCTCTTTTTAAGAGGAGGACACTGAAACTCATGGAGGTTCAGTCACTGGGTCAGGGTCACACCAGCTAATAAGTTTCAGAGCTGAGACTGAGCCTAAGTTTAAAAAACAAAAAAATTCAATGCACTTCCTACTCTGCTAACAATACTGCTTTACTTATCACATGGGGCACTTCAAGCAAGACACTTAGGACCAGTAGTTATTTTGATTTTTTTCTATTTCATTAGTTCTTGTTTTTTTTCTTCTTCTTTTGAGTTCCCACTGATCTTTTTAAACTTTTAAGTTGGTTGCTTAATAAATGAAATGAAATATAAAGTTACTTCTAAGTTACTATTTCAGCTGCCCTTTACAGGCTTTCTTATTTTCATTGTTGTTCTAAATATTTCAAATTTCCTTCTTTAATTCATGGGTTGTGTGAGCAATAATATGTTTTTATTTTCTAAATATCTGACACTTTATTTAAAAATGGCTGATTCCTAATTTAATTGATTGTGGTTAGAGACCATACACTAGATATTGCCTGCAATATTGCATATTGTACTACTTTATTGGTGCATCGTTTGTGATTTTGTATGTGGATAAATTTGGTGAATATGATCTCTCGTATAGACTTCTATGTAGATCTATTACATCAAGCTTGGTTAAAATAGTAGTCTTCAAAATGAAGTACTTATATTTTAGCCTTAAATTCCTAGTTTTAATATATCAAGTAATTGGTGAATGGATCTCAGGAACTTGTGCTTTATTATTAATTTCATACTTATAATACTGAAGAGGAAATATCAAATAATTGATGAGTGTAGAACAGTTCCACTGCAGGAACTTGGTTTTCATATTCAGTCGTGATAGACACTGTGAACAAATCGGCAGCTATAGTTGCAAAGTGAAAATCAACTTTATCCTCAAATGTCTTATTAATGTTTTAATTTTGAAATAATTTTAAAATACAATAAAAGTTGTAAAAACAGGGCAATGAACTCCTGAATACCCTTTTCCCAGACTTACCAGGTGTCAACATTTTGCCATACATGCTTTATCATTCCCATTTTTTTATACACACACATACACACATATAAAATATACATATTCTTTTCACCCTTTGGAAGTAAATTACTGCTATCATACACCCTTTCACTCCTAAATATTTCAGTGTATTTTTCACTCACTTTTAAAAACACTGATACTGTCGCTGAACTCCAGGGGTTCACCACTTGGGGTGTCCTATTCAAGAATGAGCCATGGTTGTTGCAAGGCCGTTTTATTTACTTGCAGCAAGAAGAGATGGGATTCACCCCCAAAGCTCTGTTTCCTCAGAGGCTTAGCCGTTTTTTATACACGTTGATTTCTTCTTTGCTGTTGGCTGCGTTATCCAGTTGAGTTCCTGTCAAGCTCATCCTGTTTACAGCTGTTTCTGCAGAATACTGTGCTACATTTTAACATTTAGACATTTAGCAAGAATAACTTTTAATAAGAACAGCCCTTGAGATCTTTGTCCTATCTAACTGTGATCAAAAGCTGGAAATAAAACATTAAAACAAATACTATTATACAGTCTGTGAACCACAGTTTGATTTCTCCAATTGCCCCAATAATGTTCTTTATAGCAGTTACTTTTCTGATCTAGAGGCCAGTCCAGAATCGTAGGTTAAATTTAATTTTCATGTGACTTTAGTCTCTTAAAATTTGAAATGTTTTTCAGGCCTCTTTTGTCTCTAATGACACCGACATTTTAGAAGAATTCAGTCCATTATTTTACAGAGTGTTTCTCAGTTCTCTGATTTTTTTAATAATTAGATTTAGATTATGCATATGGGGCAGAAAACCTCAGAAATGATATTATATTCATCTTGGTGCACTTGAGGAGATGCAGATGTTGATTTGTTTCGTTATTGGTAATCGTTTGGTAGCTCTGATCACTTTGGTTAAAATGGTGTGTGTCAGGTTTCTTCACTGTAAAATTTGAATTAATATGTATTTTGTGGGGAGATATTTCAAGAATTTTTCTCACCAATTCTCATCCACTAGTTTTAGTCTCTATTGATGATTCTAGCATAATCCTTTATAGAAAAACCACAATTGGGGGTTCTCTATATGAAGTATAAAGGGAGGGGCAAAAGTAGGTTTACAGTTTTGAGTACACAAAATAGTTTCTTCTTGTATTATTTATTAATTTTTGTATTTTCCATACAAACAACCACAAGCCTACTTTTGCCCTACCCTGTATTAGTTCTCATTGTATTGCAAGAAGAATGTCCCCTTCTTCCTCATTATTTGTTCATATCAGTATGGTCTCCTGGAATATTATTTTATTCAAGGGTTTATAGTCTCTTATGTTTGTAACTAATCAATACGTACTTTGGAGTTTATTGTCCCGTCATAGGCCCTTTAAGCTGCTTCTTGTATACTTCTAATATGACTCCATCATTTTTTGAGCCCTTCCTTACTTTAGGTACAATAAAATACTCTGGGTTTATCTTGCATATTTCCTGTCCCAGCCTTGGAATTGGCTGTTTATCTGGGAAGCCCTGATGTCTCTTCCAGTGGGTTATCGAAAGCAGCATAATATAATATTTCAAAGCCCAGGGTCTATCACTTGTTATCTGAGTTAGCTGAGTTGATTTAGTCAAAATATTTAACCTCTCTAAATGCCAATTTTTGTCTGGGAAATGAGGATTAAAATGGTACATATCCTACAGTTTTGTTGTGAGGACTAACTTTGATAATTCACTTAAAGAACAATGTATATCACATAGTATATATATGACATAAATGTTGCCTATTATTATTATTACATTACTATTCTTTTCTCCTTTTTTAACAGGATGTATTTTTAAAGAATTATCGAAGACAAAATATTTTCTTTTCTTTTTTTAATGGCTTTACAGAATTTTAAATTGAATACAATTTGACATGACGGCCAAAAATGTAAGTATTTTTTAATTTTTTAATGTAAGTGTTTTTAAAGTGAGTTGTACTTTTTCCTTCAGGTCTTTTTCTCACCACTCAGATTAATCAAATTCAGTTTACTGGTATTAATTCATAACTGTTTTTGTTTACGCAAAGAATGAGACAGTAGACTTTAATCCCGTGAAGCAGCGTGCTGACGGGCATGGCGGTGCCCCAACGCATTGCTGCTGAGTCGCTCCTTCTCAAGGGCTGCACATTGTCGTCTCCAGACAGCCTCCCACCCTGGTCCTTTGTTGGCCACTGTAATGAGTTTGTTTAAGTACTTGCCGGAGAGTTTCTTGCCCCTGTTGTTTTCTTTGGTTCGTTTTTTTTGTTTGTTTTACTCAGGGAAATGCGGATGCTCAGATGTTTTTCCAAAGAACCTCGCTATCCTTCATGACATGATTCCTCTAACATTATATTAGACCTTAGATGTTTTGGAGAAGTTACTCATTTTTTGTTGTTGTTCGAAATTGTCATTTCTGGATCTGTTCTCTTTGAAGTTACATTCTTATTATCACTCTGTATCAATCGATTTGTTTCCAGTTAATGGTGACGAATTATGCCAGGAAATAAATACTGAAGTATACAGGGATTATTATGTTGGAATCTTTGATCTCAGGTTACAGAAACTAGCTTAGACTACCTTAAACAAAAAGGGAATTTATTATAAAAACAAAGGATGTCTCAAGGAATTCAAGAGTCGGAATTTAGTGGGCTCCCACAAAGGTCTGGATCCAGGAACTTGAACTCTACCAGGGATTAAGGCAGCAGTTCCTTTCCATTTGTCATCTCTGCTTTTCTCTGTGCACCTGCCTCATTACCCTGTCTCTCTGCAAATCTGCCTCAATTCTCCAGGCAGCACCTCAGTCAACAGGTTACAGACCAGCCTGTTCAGAGATAGGAGTGTGAAGGGAGGGACAGAGGCAACCTGACAGCCTGTCTACCTACGGCTGTTCCAGTTTCAGGCCCCTTGAGAAGCACTTGGCAGTGCTCAAGCCTGCTACCTACTAGTGGTTTGGTTGGTTGTTATCAGGAGAGGCAAGCATTATATTGAGTAAAAAGTTCTCCTTCTGAGACAAATAGTTCTAAATACTACCATTATACATCTAAGGAATAGCATTAAGAAATAAACCTTATTACTTATCTCTGTTTTGTTATTATTAATCTTGCTTTTAGCATGCATTAGTGGCTATAAGCAGATATATATTTTACTTCATTAACATTTAGTTAATTTTGTTAGGATAAATTACCAGGAGTGGTTTACTTTAATCAAAGGCTCTTTGGGGAAAAGAAGCAAAATTTTACTCTTTGTATTTGGAATTTTCTTACAGGATATTACCTTGATTTTCTCTCCTTTAGAAAGAAAGAGGATGTGAAAGTTATCCTGAGCAACAGGGAAGTTAACATTTCAATAGCAAAAGTATATTTTGGCTTAAAATGTACATTGAATCAAATATAATCTTCCTAGCCATATGCGCAGTTTGCTGTATTAAAAGTTGTTTCCTGAAAGTAACATAAAGCATTTGAAATTACCAGTGGTAATTATACTGCCATTATTTTGTGTATCTATTTGGGAGAAATCAAACAGTGAGCAACATGTGTCTCCTTCTCTTACGGCAACCTGGAGGAGAAGGGTCAGTGACGAGCTGACCCCCTTTCGAAGCCCTGCAGTTCGGGGTGGAGAGAGCAAGCCTCAGACTGGGTTGAAACATGTAGGCGAGAACTGACATTGTCCATCTGAAAATATCCAGTCAAGTTGATTAACCATTCTGCAATAGCTATTTTTTGTGGCTTGTAATATATTTTATTAAGATACTTACTAAAAGGATTATACTAGTTTACAGTGTCATGAGCAATTCATTCTCCTCTCTCCTATTCCTACCTTTCTGCAACAACATATGAGCGCAACACTGTTCTGGCCACCTGCCTTCTTGGGTCTTACAGTGCAGTGATAAAGGACGAGAAATAGGCCTCCAGTCCAGATGGCAGCACAGGTAAACTCGGCTCACCTCCTTGCACAACCACATCAAAATTACAGCTAAACTATAGAACAACCATCACTCAGAACCATCAGACATCAAGCTGAATGGAAGTCTGACAAATACGGAATGAAAGAAACCACATCCATCCAGACTGGTAGGAGGGGCAGAGATGCAGAACAGGCTGGTCCCACACCCACGTGCGGTGGATAAAAATTCGGGAATGATATACGGGGAACAAGTAGTCCCAGCCCCACACCAGGCCCCCCAGCACAGGGTTCCAGTGCCAGGAAGATAAGTTCCCATAACTCTCGGCTGCAAAAACCAGCGGGGATTGAGTTGGAACAAAATGCTGGCTTTCCAAGCAGTTCCTCTTAACCCACACATGAACTTACTCAGACTCACTCCCTCTGGGCTCCGACACTGGGGTAGCAGCTTGAAAGACACCAGTGGCATACAGGGAGGAACGGAAATGTCTGGCATCAAGGCGAGAGCTGGGGGGCAGCCTTCTCCCAGAGAAAGGCAGCCACAGCCACGGAGCCTGCAGGCACGTGCCATTTCCCCATTTCCGAGAATCCATCAACCTGGCTAACACCGCCCTGCCCCAAGCTCCCCTGAGGCTCCCTCCCACCCAACTCACAGCTGTTAACAGTTGCTTTTCCATATGAATGGCTGCTGTTGGCTCATGCTTCGCAACTTCCTAAATCCTTTCAAACAAGCAACAGTCGGCGTCAGGGAGCCTCCAACACCCATGCCTTTTGCAAAGTGACCCCAGTCCCAGCACTAGCAGCAGGCAGCCTAGATTCACAGCTTGGCTTTGCCTGGGAATCACCAAGCCCAGCACAAGCAGTAGCCATCTCAGATTGCTTTACAGTTCTTGCAGGGTGGCCCCAGCAAAACACAGGTGGGGGCTGACCTTGGCCTGCACCACCCAGGAAACTCCAGAGCCTGGGCACCCAGTGGGCAGCCACAGACCACGTTGGAGCATGACCACCCTGTCCCTGCACAGATGATCGATCCTTCACGGAGGGCAGAGGTTGGTAGTCAGTGGTCACTGCCAGTCCTTGCAGCTGACTGGCTTGGATACATCCCTCCCATTGACCTGCCAACAGCAATCAATGCTCAACCACAAGAGAAGGGTGCACTCAGCCCACACAGAGAGTGCACCTTGAGTACTCAGCTTGGGTGATAGGGGAGGCTGTGCCACTGGACCGTATAGGACATTAGGCCACACTACTAAGACACAGATTCAAAGCAGCTCTACCTACTACATAGAAACAAACACAGGGAGGTGGCTAAAATAAGAAGACAAAGAAACATGGCCCAAATGAAAGAGTGAACCGAAGCTCCAGAAAAAGAACTAAACAAAATGGAGATAAGTAGTCTATCAGATGCAGAATTCAAACACTGGTTATAAGCATGCTCAAGGAACTTAGGACCACAACAGCATAAAAAAATCCAGTCAGAAATGAAGGGCACATTAATTGAAACAAAGAACAATTTAGAGGGCAACAACTGTAGAGTGGATGAAGCTGAGAATCAAATCAATAATTGGGAACATAAGGAAGCAAAAAACAGCCAATCAGAATGACAGAAAGAAAAAACAGTCCAAAGAAATGAGGATAGTATAAGCAGCTTCTGGGACAACTTGAAGCATTCCAACACTTGCATCATAGAAGTGCCAGAAGGAGAAGAGAAAGAACAAGAAATTGGAAATCTATTTGAAAAAGTAATGAAAGAACACTTCCCTAATTTGGTGAAGGACATAGACTTGTAAGTCTAGGAAGCACAGAGAGCCTCAAACAAGATGGATGCAAAGAAGCCCACTCTAAGACACATCATAATTGAAAGGCCAAAGGATAAAGCTAAAGAGAGAATCTTAAAAGCAGCAAGAAAAAAGCAGTTAGTTACTTACAGGGGAGTTCCCATAAGGTTGTGAGCTGATTTCTCAAAAGAACCATTGCAGGCTAGAAGGGACTGGCAAGAAATATTCAAAATCATGAAAAGCAGGGACCTACAGCCAAGATTGCTCTACTCTGCAAAGATATCATTTAGAATTAAAGGGCAGATAAAGAGCTTCCCAGAGAAGAAAAAACTGAAGGAGTTCATCACCAAACCATTATTATATGAAATGTTAAAAGGACTTATTTACAAAAAAGAAGATCAAAACTAGGAACAATAAAATGGCAATAAATACATATTCATCAACAATTGAATCTAAGAAACACACTAAGCAAACAAGAACAGAGACAGAATCATGGATATGGAGAGTGTTTTGATGGTTGCCTGATAGGAGGTGGGTTTAGGGAAATGGATGAAGAGGTGAGATAATTAAGAAGTGCAAATAGGTCATTACAGAATAGCCATGGGGATGCAAAGTACAGTAGAGGAAATGGAGTAGCCAAGAACTTATATGCATGACCCATGGACATGAACAATCATGTGGGGATTGCCTGAGGGAGTGCGGGTGTTCTGTGGAGGGGGGGAAAGTGGGTAGAATTGGGACAACTGTAATAGCATAATCAATAAAATTTAATTTAAAAAGATGAGAAATAAATATATAATGTTAGGTAATGATAAATGTTATGAAGAAAAAGAGGGTAAAAGGAGAGAGAGTGATGGAGATGAGGGGGTGCTCTTTCAACTTGGTGTTCAGAAGAGTCCTTTTTAAGAGGAAATGATGTTTAGACAGAGCAGTACTCTTGAGTCTCAATCCAAGAAGGAGCCAGCCATGTACTTCTCTGGGAACAGGGCATTCCAGGTGAGGCAGGTGAAAGTGTGGTTCATGGAACAGCAGGATGATCAGTTTATAGATGGAACAGAGTGAGCAAGGGAGAGTGGTAGGAACCAGATCACGTGGAGCCTTGAAGACCGAGGTGAGGGGTATGCATTCTAAATGTCAGGGAGGAGCTATCGGAGGTTTTGAGGATAGTTGCACGACCTGACTCAAAGTTAACGTTTGTTGTGGCTGCTGAGTGACTAGACTGAAGAGGGTGCAGTGGACGCAGGGACTTGTTTGGTACGTATCTCAGTAGTTCAGACAACAGAATGTGGTGATTTGCACTGGGATAATGTAATGATATATTGCAGATGAGGAAAGTGGCTGCATCTCGGATGTATTTAAAGGGACAGCCATCAGGACTTACTAATTAGGATACAGGATGGGGGAGAAGGTAAGGAAGACTTCTCAGTATTTGGCTTACGTAACTCGTTAAAGAAGAATCCTTGGGGTAGTGCAGAATTTTGTGGCAAACTCAAAAATCGTTCTGAATATATTAAGTTTGAGGGACATAAAAACATCCCCATAAAGATATTGAGTAATCAGTTCAATAAATAACTCTGGAGCTCAGGGGAAAGCTTGGGGCTGGACATAGAAGTTTTTGAGTCTTTTCATATTGTGTAACTTTAAAGCAGAGGGACTATATGAAATTATATAGTACGTGCATGGATAAAGAATACATGATGACCGAGGTGACTGAAGGGATGGCCAGGAAAATAAGAGGAAGTGTTATCCTGATGATCTGGACATCCAGTGAAGAAAATGTTTCAAGAAGGAGGGATTGATCAGTTGTGTCACGTATTACTGAAAAGTGATTCTTTGATGTGGAAGAGATTGCCTGGTCTTAAGGAGTTATCCTTAAACATATGCATATGTTGTTATTTACATCTTTTTTTGTTTCCCATTTTGCATTTCTTTCATGAGAGCAGTTTTTTGTGGAGTTACTTTTACCTTTTCTATGCCATACTTAGTCTCTTATGGCTGCAAGCAATAGAATGCCTATTCAAAATAGCTTATGGCAAAAAGTAGAATGTATAGTTTCACATAACTGAAAAGTCTGTAGTACTGTGGCTTCAGACACATCTGGATTCTGGGGATCAAATGATGGTGTCAGAGCTCTGTTTCTCTTTTCTCATCTCTTGGCTCCATATGGCGGCATAACAGTCTACATTGGCCTTAGAATATTTATCTACGAGGGGGAGAAGGAAGTTTTCGTTTTTAGCATTTCTATTTCAAATTCCACGCAGAAGCTTTGGCAGACCCTGCTTGGCCTGTATACTTAGACAAGGCAGAGTGAAGGAGGAAGTGGGGTATGAAAAGTGGCCCGCCTTGGGTCAGGTCCACTTCTGCTGCCGTGGCACAATTGAGGCTCTGAGATGAGGAGTCCTACCAGAACTACATGGATTGTGGGATGGATCATTTTATGAAAGGAAGCTTGGCCAAGATGGCCATATATTCAGTGTATCTGGGATGAAATTGTTATCCAGTAATTTCTCATATCCAGTGATACTCTTCTAGACCCAAAATGCAGGTGTCTAACTTAAGCTCACTCAGTATACAATAAAGAACTTCAAAGTTAGTTTGAGGTGGGTTTTTTTTTCCTCTGTCAAGACTGTTTTAAAAGTTTTGTAAGCCATAATACTCATTACAGAAAAATTAGTAAATACAGATAAAATAAAGAAGCTAACCTAGAGATTATGAGCAAAATTTTGCCTGATATGTATACAATGGTGTGTGTGTATATACAAATGTATGTATGTTATATATTTTTTAGTAAAAATGATGTCACACTGTTTCGTAACCTATTTTTTAGCTTAATTATTTAACTATGATGGATGTCTTTTTTATTATTTTAAAAAAGATTTTATTTATTTTATTTTTAGGCATGTGGGAAGGGAGGGAGAAAGACAGGGCAAGTAACATCAATGTGTGGTCACCTCTCACGTGCCCACTACTGGGGACCTGGCTGGCAACCCAGACATGTACCCTGACTGGGGAATTGAACTGGCGACCCTGTGGTTCGCAGGCTGACGCTCAATCCACTGAGCTACGCTAGCCGGGGCTGAATGTCTTGTCATGTTTTGATAACTCTGCAACATCATTTTAAATGGCTGTTTTGTGTAATCTATTATAGGCATTACACTGGTTTCCTGATATTGGCCATTAAATTATTTCCATTTTTTTCTTAAAATTTAGAATTTTTGCTTACTTTTGGATTATTTCCATGAGGCATAGTGTTATGAAATTACTGGCTGTAAGGGTGTGTGCTTTCATCGGGGCTTTTGATTAAGATTGCTAAATTGCATTTCAGAAAGATCACTCACACCAGTTTATGTATTCACCAGTGATGTATCAAAATCCCATTTCCATTAATTTCTTTTTAATCTTTGCCAATCTAATCAGCAAAAAGTGGTATGGGACTTGCATTTCTCTGATTACATTGCTAATTAGGTCAAGCTGGTATTCTGTGTGTTTATAAGTCATTGGCATTTCTCTTTTATAAATTGTTGAGTTAGTGTTGAGTGTCTAAAGCCACAGCCATTGAATAACAACCCATAGTTGAATATTGCTTTGTTGTTAACAAACATGTTCACATAATTTTTATTTCATATAGGAGCTCTCTTGAGTTTTTCCTACACGTATATAGTATCCCCATTTTGCAGCTACTGCTCCAAGATCCCCTCACTTGTAAATGGTAGATGTCTGAATTTTATTTTCTTTTTTTAAGATTTTTAAAAAATTTATTTTTAGACAGAGGGGAAGGGAGGGAGAGAGGGAGGGAGAGAAACATCAATGTGTGGTTGCCTCTCACGTGCCCCCTACTGGGGACCTGGCCTGCAACCCAGGCATGTGCCCTGACTGGGAATCAAACTGGTAACCCTGTGGTTTGCAGACCAGTGCTGAAATGTTATATATTAGTGAAATTATAGTGCCGTTATTAGGGAATGTGGTTTGAGCCTTAAAAATTGGACCTGGATATATTTTATTCAATAGACGGTTTGACTGCTTATCGTATGCAACACAGTGTTTGAATATCCAGATAGAAAACTTTTCTCAGGACTTCATTAGATGAAAAGTTTTACATAAAATGAGTTCATTTTTTTCTCTTGCTCTGTGAACCATTATAGAAAGATCCTTTTTAAATATATGGAACGAATAGCTAATACTTTTAAATGCCTTTCCTAGCAACTTTTTCTACTCTCAAACAATCTACTTTTTCTTTGAGTCTTTAAACTGAAAGTGTTTATGAAAGCAGAAATTAGTATTTTTTGAAGTTTTAATTAAATAAATTTTGGTAGTATTTATATCAGCTCTAAATACAAACACCTTCCCTCCATCTCTGAGACCAAAATTAGCAGACAGTAATGACTTACAGTTGACTTTTACCTCTTTAGAGTATAATTTGTTGATTATTAAGGTGCAGGTGTACAGCTGCTAAAAACGTTTCTAAATCCGTTTGCTGCCTCACTCTGCAGAAGTTGGACATTAAGAGCAGGTGTTTAAATATAACAGTAACCCAATAACTGTGAACTCTCTACTGTGAATATGTGGTTTTTGTTGAGGTTTTTGCCGTTATCTTTGTATAATAACAAAAATGTATAAACTGATGCTTTTGAGGTTATTGCAGTACATGCACTAAACAGTCCCATTGTATTAAGCATGGGATATATTAAAGGCTGTCTCAGCCTTCTTTCTTTTTACAGTGGAACACCAACAGAAGTTTTGTCTTTCTCTTCTTTTTAAAAGAGTTTTAAAAATAGAGGCTTGTTAGTGATGCCACAGTAAACTCTTGGCATTTACAAATTGAACACTTAACATTAGCACTTGTGAGCAATTCTGGAGATCTGTGTACTGGTAATTTGCAAATTTTGTTGCAAAGGTTTTACTTTACTTCTAACAGAATACTTGTGAGAAGCTAGATAGAATTAAATATCTACACCAGTATCTACACAGAATTGAAAAGCTATGTTTTATTTATTTATTTATTTATTTTTTAAATCCTCATCTGGGATATGTTTATTGACTTTAGAGAGAGAGGAAAGGGAAGAGAGAGGGAGGGAGGGAGAAAGAGAGAGGGAGAAAGAGAAAGAAACACCGGTGTGAGAGAAACATCGATCGGTTGCTTCCTGTACACCCCCCGACCAGGGATTGAACCCACAACCTAGGTGTGTCCCCTGATTGGGAATCGAACCCACAACCTTTTCTTTGTATGAGTATGGAGCAATGTTCCAACCAACTGAGCCACCTGGCCAGAGCAAAAAAAAAAACAAAGCAAAACTGTATTTTAGATGTCTTCATCTCAGCTGGTGTCATAAAAATTTAATGTTAGATGCTAGCAATAGGCGTGCATCAGAATTACTTTCTCATGATAGGAATGATATTTATAAATATTTCTCATAACAAAAAAAAATCTCTTAACAAAAAAACAAAAACAGCTATTGGTAGAGCATTTGAATTACCAAATAAGGAAATAAATAGCCTTTACATTATGAAAGTGTAAGGTATCAAATGAGTGCTTATGTAGAATATATAATGTTAAAGCAGTGGGTAGTTTAAAAACATAAGACAAGTGTGCATTTATAAAGTTATAAAGCTTTGTGTGCTTTGAAATCCTGTCAGTGTGATAGTACTTTGAAAGGATATTTGAGGTACTAAATTAGCATTAATATTTGAAGATTACAAATCTACAAGAATTAAAACAATAATATGATAGTAATAGTAGAACCATTTCTACTATTCTGCTGGATGCTTGGTTTGTGTCAAGTTTTCCAAAATGGAGTTTTTTTTCCCCCTCCTGACTCTATAATAAATTGTAAAACTGTGTTTGATGATACTACCATATTCACCTCTGATTCCAAAGAGTCCAGTAGACAGCCCACTAAATGAAGTAAACTGTCCGAAGGTGAATTTATAAACACACTTGCTGTAGGTAGCCCCTCAAGCACCATGCCAATAATGAATGTTAACATGAATTGAACACACTGTGCCAAGTGCTGTGCTGTGTGCTTTGCATGAATGGTCTTACTTAACCTTCCCGACCACCTGCATTGGTAAGCGCTCCTCGAACCCTCCAGCTTACAGATGAGGAGACAGAAGCAGGGAGAGCTTGTGGGACTTGACGTCAGCAATGCACATGGCAGGCTCGATGAGCCAGGGTAGGGACCTGAGCACTGGACTTGAGCCACTGCACCCCATCTCTGCGTTGTGTTATTGTTATTTTTTGTAACTTTTTTAAACAAAGAAAACAACATATTCTTTGGGGAAAGATAGGGATTGAGAACACAGGCCCTGGGTAAAAACTACCCCCACAGCACCTGGAGTTGCCAGGCCTGCCACGCCGCCACTGGGGCAGCTACTGCCCGAGGCTCAGCAGAGCAGTCCACGTGCCGTGCCACGCTGCCACAGATCCACGTCCTAAGCATCTTCCAGCTCATCGTGAACCAAGTCCCACTCACAATGGTCTTTATTTGATCCTTTACATGTCATGATGTTGAAAAGCATTATAGGCAGTGATTTTGAATAGTAAAGATTAAGGGCAGCAATGAGGGTGAGAAACTTTGGTGACTTCGTAGTTTCCACAGTACTTGTTTTTTAAAAAATCGTCAGTAAAATATGTAGTAAGTTCTGCTCATAAGTTCCATTTTATTAATTTTACTTTATCTGAACCATTTATATTGTCCCCATTGCAAGCAATATCGCAGCACTTTCTTTTAAATCCTTCTTCTATAGTTGTTAATTAATTCATTTTTATGTGGCTATATTAACATTTGATATGGACCTCTGATGGAAGGTATAGCTTGTTAAGTGATCATATAATACTTTAGATCTTCTTTTTAACTTTTAAAACTATTTTATTCAGGTTGGTTTGAGTTCCACAAATACAGAATTAAGAGGATTTATAGATCAGAATCTCAGTCCAACAAAAGGTAAGGACAGTTGAATAAAAATTTTCTGCATTGAGCTAGTTTTATTGCATTTGTTTAATGAAACATGAAGGTACATGCATTACTTTATGTATAATAATATTTATATATGATTACTGTGTTGGGATCATACATCAAATAACTTGTATCATATGAAAGTCAATTTCCTCGGAGAGGTGGAGAGAGTGTGTGTGACTTTTCTCCATCTCTTTCCTAAGAGGCCTCTACGACTGTACTTGATCAGCGATCCTATTACAATTAAAACTAACTAGTTAAATCATTTTCTTCTTGATTTTCTTGTTTGAGAGCCCTCCTTTGTGGTTTAACTTATAAGGAACTACAATAGAATGATTGAATGTATTATAATTCCTGTGTCTAATATATGGCTTATTGGAGGAA
The DNA here is from genome assembly GCA_004026545.1 of Mormoops blainvillei. Taxonomy (NCBI): domain Eukaryota; kingdom Metazoa; phylum Chordata; class Mammalia; order Chiroptera; family Mormoopidae; genus Mormoops; species Mormoops blainvillei. Next base: position 47,026 of record PVJD01010356.1, read on the forward strand.
CCTTTAGTAAGATTCTTTGTATCAGAAATCTGACACACCAATACAGGAACTTATGCAGGAGACTGGTCATATATTCAATATGTATCTTTCAACGGTATCTTTTGGTATTTACAGATAACATAGTGAAATAATTATGATTGAAATTATATGATGTCTGAGACTGGCTTCAGAATAATCCACTGTGGGAAGAAGAGTAAGGGGGGTAGAATTATAGATAAAATAAAATTGTCTATGAGTTGATTAATTGTTTAAGCTGGATAATAGCCGTATGAGGTTTTGTTATTTCTATCTCTCTTCCTTTGTGTATATTTGAAATTTTCCATCGAAACAGGTAGGAGCAAAATGTATGCCATTGCAATACAAATCACTATGAGTGAAACATCAGCTTCCTCAAAGGGTTTATGTCTCAGGTGAGCTATATGCTCTGGAGAGAGGGTAGAGAAATCTGTATTTCAGTATAAATATGTATGGCTTAATAATAATGATCTATAGAATTATTTATAGTTTAAATATGGATTTTGAAGCAATAGAAGAGATATTCAGTATTTCAAGCCTTGATACCTCTCAGGTTTTTCCCAATTTTTTTACTGTGGTAAAATATACATACCATAAAATTTGCCACTTTAACCATTATTACATATTTTGTTTGGTGGTATAAAGTACATTCGTATTGTATAACCATTGCCACCGTCTACTTCCGTAACTTCATCTTGCAAAACTAAAACTATACCCAGTATAAACAACTCCATATTTCCCCCTCTCATCAGCCCCTGGAATTCACCATTCTGCTCTCTGTCTATGATTTTAAGCACTCTAAATAGCTCATATAAGTAGAATCATAGTATGTGTCTTTTTGTGACTGGCTTATTTCACTTAGCATAATAATCTCCAGGTTTGTCCATGTTGTAGCATGTGTCAGAATGTCCTTCCTTTTTAAGGCTGAATGCTATTCCATTGTGCATATATACAACAGTAGGCAAAAGTAGGTTTACAGTTGTTCATATGGAAAATAATACAACAATTAATAAATAATAATACGAGTAAACTCTTTTTTTTTGTACTCACAACTGTAAACCTAATTTTGCGGACCCTGTACAGTAGCCCCTACCTTATCGGCAGCATGGCTTCAGTTAGCCACAGTCAACCACAGTGTGAAAATATTAAATGGAAAACCCTAGAAACAGACAGTTCATAAGTGTTGAATTACACGCTGTTCTGAGTAAGATAATGAAATTTCGCGCGCTCCCACACGGATGTGAATCATCCCTTTGTCCAGCGTGTCTGCACTGTGGATGGTCCCCGCCCTTCAGTCCCTTAGTAGCTGTCCTGGTTATGGGATCGGCTCTTGGTATCCCAGTGCTTAGCTTCACGTAACCCTTCTTTTATTTAACGTTGGTGCAAAAGCACAAGAGTAGTGATGACGGCAATCTGGGTGTGCTAAAGAGAAGCCACAAAGTACTTCCTGTAAGTGAAAGGGTATGTACAACATCCATAGGAAAAAACATAGTATACATAGGATTCAGTACTATAGATAAGGATATGTAGGGTTCAGGCATTCATTGGGGCCTTGGAACATATCCCCCTCGGAGAATGGGGGACTACTATACCATATTTTGCTTATCCATTCTTCTGTTGTTGGACAAGTGGGTTGCTTTTTTGTTTTAGCTACTGCGAATAATGCTGTCGTGAACGTGGGCGTACAACTATCTCCTTATTACAGCATAGGGAACATAGTCAATAATAGTGTAATAGCCATGGACAGTGTCAGATGGGCACCACACTTAAATCAGGGTGTTCGCTTCATAGGTTATATAAATGTCTAATCGCTATGTTGTACACCTGAAACGAATATAGTACAGTATATCACCAGTAATTGAAAAATAAAATAATGTTTAAAAATATATATCTCCTCAAGACCCTGTGTTTTGGCTTTTTAAAAAATTTAAGACCCTGCTTTTTATTCTTTTGGGCATATACTTAGAAGTGGAATTGCTGGGTCATATGGTGATTCTATTTTTAATGTTTTGAGGAATTACCATTCCAGTTTCCATAATTACACCATTTTACACTCCCACCAGCGGTGCTCAAGTGTCCAGTTTCTCCACATCCTCACCACCACTTATTTTCTCTTTTGTTTAATAGTGATCATCTTAATGGGAGTGAGGTGGTATCTCAGCGTAGTTTTGATTGCATTTCCATAATAATTAATTTCCATAATAATTAGTGATATTGAGCATCTTTTCATGTGTTTATTGGTCATTTGTGCCTCTTCTTTGGAGAAATGTCCAAAGCATGTGTTTATATGCTTCTTAGTTTTTTTTCACATTATGGCATAAATAGAAATCGATAACATTGATAGGATGCACTAGGGCTAAACAGGCGAGGTGGCTTAAGGTCAAGGGTAAGCGAGCCAGGAGCTCCAGCTGCCTCAGTCCAGCCCTGGCTGCCTCAAAGGCCGAGGGGATCAGCATCTTAGTAACCCATAGCCTGTTCCCAACACAGAGTTGGAAACCTCTGCTCTAATAAATTGTACTATTCCGGGCAGGAGAAGGAGCTGGGAACCACTAGCTTTGTAGATGTGGAAAACTATGATACTGAATAGTGGGACAGAGATAATGGAATAATGCAATGATCTTGAAAATAAGAAGGGAGAGGATACCAAGCCGTAAAAGGAAAGGGTGACATAGGAATAAAGCCTTCAAAAATAGAGGACAAAGGAAGAGAGTGAGGGTTGAGGTGAGGGAGGCTGTCTTTGATGGTAGATGAGGCATCTGAAGGGTAAGAAAGACAGCCCTGAAGGTCAGCCATGAGTGTATGTCAATAACAGCGGTGAAGTTTAGTTATAGAGTAAAACCTTCTCAGTTTGTTTAACTTAATAGGACAAATGGAGACAATCATTTTCGAGGCAAAAACTGGAGAAATCAGATTTAGAAACAGCTATTTGTTTAAAGAGAAAGTTGTTCCTCTTCCTTGAGCTGTTGGCTGGTGGCAGCAAAAAGAACTCCAGCTTAAGTAAACCTCCAGGATTTAGAAAGGAGTTTTCTTTTAATAATTTTTTAAATTGTTGAAATTCAGTTAATATTTATTATAGGCCTGAGATGAGAATTATATTGGAAATAAGATGTAGAAAAGTATACAAAAGTATTTTACTTCATTGAAATGATGATAAAGCAATATTATAGAAAATTTTGAAAATTAGTAAAAAAACTATTATCTAACACAGCTTTTTTTTTTATTTATTGTTTTTCATCCATTGCTCATATACTTATGCTCTGCAGTTACCAAGCTAATATACATGTAATTTTCTCTTCTGTTTTTTTGACCAAGTTCAAAAAAACACTTACATTGATGGTCTTTGTAAACAGCATTTTTAGAGTTTCATACTATTTCATTGTGTTTATGTATCATAAGTCAATCATTTCCCATTTTCTTGTTGCTGGATATTTAAGTCTTTTTTAGTTGGCTATGTGTATGATATGTATATATTTGCATATATTATGTATATAAACGCATAGGTAGACATCTAGATCTTTATATAGCTGGGATGCTGGATATCACAATGAATATTTTTAGTCAGCTAAGTTTTTGTTTCTCTTTATTTTCTTAAGATACTCAGTACAGTTACTAGGTCATTCCCCTGCTTAAAACCTTTTAAACAACTTCCTATTTAAAGGTGGGTAGGATCCCAGACTCCTGACCTACCGACTCCTGCTTTAGGCCCCTGCCTGTGGCTTCACCCTCACTCCCGCCCCTCTTACTCGCACCCACTGCACTTCAGCCACGCCGATACTTCTTTTGGGAAGCTTTGCGGTATCTATGAGGAAATTCAAAAATGTCGACTTCTTTTGGCCATGTAATCAAGCTTTTAAGAGTCTGCACTAGGGAAGTCATCTTAAATATGAAAAGATTAACTATAATTTTTTTGTTTGGTTTTTAGTGTTGGACTGTGATGTGCATAGGTGTGGTTTGCTTTGTATTTATTCTGCTTGGGGCTCACTGAACTTCTAAAATTACATCTTTCACCAAACCTAAGAAAGTTTTGGCTATTAAATGTGCAAATTTTTTTCTACAAGAGGTTCTCCCTTTGGAACTTCAGTTGTGTGCATGTTACATCTTTTGGACTTGCTCTGCAGTCCTCAGGTTTTCATTGTTTTCTCCCAACTTTTCTGTGTATTCTTCACACTGGGAATTTTCGGTTAATCTACATTTTAGTTGACTTATTTTGCGTACATGCATCCCAGGCCACTCTCCCTGGTTGCCAGTTTACACAGATGTCGCACAAACCATTCTCGTTATGTTAACAATGGCTGGACTTTTTCCGGACAGCCTCGTATCTAGTACATTATGAATATGTTGTAAAGACTCTGGGTTTGTTTATATATTCTCCCAAGGGTGTTGTTCTTTTTTTTTTTTTTTTTTTTTTAGATTTTATTTATTTATTTTATTTTTAGACAGAGGGGAAGGGAGGGAGAGAGGGAGAGAAACAATAATGTGTGGTTGCCTCTCAGGCACACTGTTCTTTTTGTTTTAATGAGCAGTTAACTTCCTTGGACTCTTCACTGCAAACTCTGTCTTCCCTGTGGCGGAGACACCACAAGTGATACTTAACTGTGATACTTGGTGCCCCATTCATGTGTGCTTCAGAAATCAGTTAAAGATTTAGACAGAATTTATATGCAGAATTGGAGGTTTCCTCTGTCTGGGCCTCTCCTCCTAATTTCCCCCCTTTTCTGCATTAATGTTTATCCCAGACTCTGTTACCCAGTTCTTTAAGCTGATAAGGTTGTATTTTTTTCCTGTGGGAGCTTTAGCTCCCTGCGTAGCACAGGCTGGTGCCTCCCCTCTAGCTAACAGCCTAGAAAATGGGAAACTCTTCTGGCTAAACAAGTGTGACTCTGTTGGCCCTTCTCTTGCTTTAATGTTTTAAAAACTAACTCTAATCCAGAATTCAGAGCTTTTATCTGCTAGCCACTTGGTTCAACAGGAGCTAGATGGTTATACCAGGAGCAAAACTAGAAAGGAATTAAAAATATATTTATTGTTGCACCATTTATCAGTAATGGATAAAGGCAGTCTGTTTGACAATAAGGGAATGGATAAGTAATTTATAGTGTTTCAACTCAATGCAATATCATATAGCTATTAAAATTTTAGATATAACAATAATAGGGGGGATATGTGTGAAGTTTAAGGCAAAGTGAAAAAACAAAGTATAGAAATTCACAAATAGTACGATAGTGTCCCAGAATAGCCAAAACAATCTTGAAAAAGGAGAAAAAAGTTGGAGGACATATTTCCTGATTTTAAAAATTTTTATGAAACTATTTTATAAAGGCTGTGTGATACTGCTATAAGGATAAACAGATAAATCAATAGAACAGTATTGAAAGTCTAGAAATAAAACCCCACACTTTTATGGTCAACTGATTTTTGGCAAGGGTGCCAGGACAATTCACTGGGAGAAGAATAGTCTTTTCAAAAACTGGTGCTGGGACAGCTGGATATCCACATGTAAAACAGTAAAAAAAGGCCTCTCACTATATAGAGAAGTTAACTCAATTTGGATCAAAGACCAAAATGTAAGAACTAAAACTATGGAACTCTTAGAGTAAAACATAGCCATAAATCTTTAATAATTTTTTAGATAAATACCAAAAGTATAGTAACAAAAGCAAAAATAAATTGGACTTCATCAAAATTAACAACTTCTGTGCTTCAGAGAACACTGTATAAGTCAGTTTGGACTGCCGTAGCAAAAGGCCACGGATGGGGTGGCTTAAGCAATGGAAATTTGTTTCTCACTCTCCTTGAGGCTGGGAAGTCTAAGGTGAAGGCGCTGGCCCATTTGGTTCTTGGCGAGAGCTCTCTTCCTGGCCTGTAGACAACTGCCTTCTTGCTGTGTCTTCACATAAAGGAGAGAGTATGAGAGCAAGCTCTCTAGTGCTCTTCTTAAAAGGGCAGGAATCCCATCATGAGGGCCCCATCCGCATGACCTCATCTAACCCTAATTACTGCCAAAGGCCCCATCTTCGGATACCATTGCACTGGGGTCAGGGCTTCAACTTAAGAATTTTGGGAGGGCACAAACATTCAGTTTATAACATGCACTGTCAAGAAAGTGAAAAGAAAAAAAGATAAATGCCTACTTTAAAATAAGGCAATGAATTAAAATAGACATTTCTCCAAACAATATATACAAATGATCAATATGCCCATGAAAAGATGCTCAGAATTATTGGTAATTAGGGAAATGCAAATCAAAATCTTAATGAGATACCACTTCACCCCATTAAGCTTGCTAGAATAAAAACGACAGATAATAACAAGCGTTGGAGAGGGAATGAAGATTCAGAACCTTCATATATTGCTAGTGGAAATGTAAAATGCTTCAGCTGCTTTGGAAACATTCTGGCTATTCCTCACAGTTAACACACAGTTTCCATGTGACCCAGCAATTCCACTCCTAGGGCTACCCAGGAGAATTGAAAACATGTCCACACAAAAAGTTACACATGATGTTTCTAGGCCAAAACTGGAAACAGCTCAAATGCCCGTCAGTGGATGAATGGATAAGCAAAAGGTGATATATACATACAATGGAATATTATTCAGCAATAAAAAGGAATGAAGTACTGATACATGCTGTAACATGGATGAACCTTAAAAGCATTATGCAAGTAAAAGAAGCCAGATACAGAAGGCCAAATACGATTCCTTTTATACAAAATGTCTACAGTAGGCAAATTCATAGAGACAAAGCATAGATGATTGGTTGCCAAGGATGGGGTGGGGGGGTGTACAATAGGGACTGACTGCTAATAGCTACCATTTCTTTTATTGTGGTAAAATATACATATTTATCATTTTAACCATTTGTAAGTGGCTATCCATTGTATTTAATCAAGTGGCATTAAATACATTCACAATGTTGTATAGTATAGCCTTCACTACTGTTTTCTTTTTTGAAAAGAGAGACTCTTTTTTTTTTTTTTTTTTTTTTAAGGAGAGAGGGGATGTGAGGAAGAAAGAGAGGGAGAGAAACATTAATGTGTGGTTGCCTCACACGTGCCCCCAACTGGGAACCTGGCCTGCAACCCAGGCACGTGCCCAGACTGGGAATTGAAATGGCCACCCTGTGGTTCGCAGGCTGGCCCTCAATTCACTGAGCCACACCAGCCAGGGCAGCCTTCACTACTTTTTTTTGGTATATTTTATTGATTATGCTATTACAGTTGTCCCATTTTTTTCTCCCCTTTCTCTTCTCCATCCTACACCCGGTCCCATCAACACCCCCCTCGTAGTTCATATCTGTGTTGTACATATCAGCTC